>CM076575.1:1278747217-1278928187 GCA_034641835.2 Pinus albicaulis | reverse complement strand
CTCGTCATGGCAGAGGAAATGAATTCTGGATACGGTTATGCACGTGGGAACACATTTGTGAAAGAAGACTCCTACTAGGACTGTTACAGTCCAGGTGTCTTTTCTCTTTTACGCAGCCACCTCAAAGACTCCTAAAATGATTTGGATTAGGAAGACATCATTCCTAATTTTTTGTAAATATTGTTACTTGCATTTACTTTATAAACTCTTGAGTAGGCCGAGAGCTTAGTTAGAAATTTTGTGTAGATTTGTTGTTAGATTTTGGTGTAAACTCTGTGTTACGTCTTTTAAGACACAGAGCATTATTTTCAAACTATTGCATCGTTAATGGAGCAGACAAAATTATCTTTAAGGCGTGATTTAATTGTGAAGTCGAATGCCGTCAAGTGGTAGAGGGCCCCTGCCCCTTGAACGGATTTCCTTAGCGTAAACTAGATAAGTTTTTCCTAGGTGTCTTTACGTTCTGCATATTAAATTAGTAGTTGTTGTGTTTTATATACTGTGGTCGTACTCATTCCAGTTCTTCCATAAGAAGACATTCTTCCAACAGACCAAAATGATGAATGATTGATGACTATGGTATTGTAGGATATCAGTTAGATTTGTATTTGTTTTAACTAGCTACTGTAGCCATAATTCGTTCCAGTTCTTCCACAAGAAGACACTTTGCCAAAAATTAAAACGATGAATGTTTAATGACTATGGTACTGTAGGATAGGAGTTGTATTTGTTTTAACTAGCTACTGTAGTCATAATTCGTTCCAGTTCTTCCACAAGAAGACACTTTGCCAATAAATTAAAACAATGAATGTTTAATGACTATGGTACTGTAGGATAGGAGTTGTATTTGTTTTTAACTAGAGACTGTAGTTATGTTCATCATAGTTCTTTCACAAGAAGACATTCTTCCAATAAATCTTAACAATGAATGATGAATAGCTATAGTGTCATAGGAATTAGTTGTAGTTTTTAGTCTTCACTATCATAGTTGCACTTGTCCTAACCACTCTTCCACAAGAAGAAATTCTTCCAAGACATCCTTAAGAAGTTCAAGATATGACTGTGATGTGACAACTTAGTTTCATTTGCTTTCAGTTCATTTGCTTTTAATTGCATACAAGTCCACAGTCAAAATTGTTCTACCCTTCCACAAGAAGGAACTCTTCCAAAATATCCCTCATGATGAACAAATCGATTGTGTAACTTCCTAAAATAGTGCATGTTAATTAGAATGCTCCGGAGTTTCATTTTGCATTTAATTCATGTCCGGCTACTTCATTTCAAAGTTTGATGATGGCTTATGGTTTAACATTGTTCTAGTTTAGAAGCATCTTAAGCTCATGTTTAAATCAATTCATTGCACTCATCTCTCATAGTCACACTGTCACCCTTTGCACAGTAGATCACTTTAGTTGATAGGATTCCTAAGACAGCCTTCATTATTTACAAATATCTTTTTGTTCTGAAAACCATCAGTGATCCATAACTTTAGGAACAGAAGATAACATCATTACAAGGTCTGAAATATCTCTGCAAATTCCTCACTATAAACAGAGCTCTTCCTCAACAGAACTACCCTGAAAAGAAACCAATAACTCTTGGAGAATAGACTCTGACCTTCAATTGAAAATTGCAGAATAGAACTAGGAATTAGTCATGGAATAGATGAGTTTAGAATTGAATGTTGCATCATGATTAGTGTCTAATTGTCTAGTTAGAAAACTTGCATATTTAAGTGATCATTTCTCAAAGTCTAGTTTGTGTCATTTGTTTAAGAAGTCATCATTAAGCTCTTGTTTCTATTCAGTCATAGTTTAGATGTTACTTCAGTGTTTTTGATTACATTTGCCATTCCATACATTAGGCTCAACTGTGTTTTTGACCACCAATTTCTTTTCATTAGTTTCCTAGGCACTTTCATTGTAAACACAAAACTTCAAAATACCAAAAACATCATAAATCAACATAAAAGACCATAACATCACAAAATACTACACACAACGCACTGGGAAACAAGCACCTAGGTACATATGGTACATTTCACTTCAGCAGTTTACAAATCCTGGTTGACAATTAAATGAACTCAGTTTAGGAGACTAGATTGAGACACAACATTTTGGCGCCGTTGCCGGGGAAGTGAAAACTAGGTAACCTTTGTTTCTTAGCATTCAAAAACAATTTTATGCGTAGGGAGAGAGATTCAAGAGGAAGATTTATAAGCAGCAGAGGCAGAAGTTTGACATCTAGAACACCACTTGTTTCATCTAGATCCAGAACTAGTACACCTTCAACTCAAACCCATCTTCCATCCTTTACTGATCCTGGACTTCTAGAAGATCTAAAGTCACCTATTCCATTAGAGAAACCTTCCACTTCATCCATTGAACCTGCCATAGAAGAGGATCCAAAAACCTTTGTTGAGGATACAAACCTTTCTACTTCCACAGGAGAGTCAACCATGGCAGAAGGAGGAGGAGGAGGAGTTGTTAATGGAGAAAACACATTTGGAGGAGGTAGAGGTAGAGGTAGAGGAGAAGGAGGAAGAGGAGGTAGAGGTGCAGATGGAGGAAGAGGTAGAATAGGAAGCTCTTTTTGGTTCCCTATACTTGATGGAGAAACCAATACAACCATGAAAATCATTTCACCTTCTGTCCTTCCGAACTTCTATGGACTTAAAACTGAGGATCCTGAAACTTTCTTATTCGAATTTGAAGTACTGTGTAGGACTTATGACTACCTTCAAGATGCCCAAAAATTGGAATTATTTCCTTCAACTCTGAAAGGAGCATCATTGAAGTGGTTTATGAGCTTAAGCAGTAGTTCCATTAGGACATGGGAAGACATGAAACAAGCATTTCTAGAGAGATACTTGGATTATTGTGTGCCGGTTAATCATAAGGAAGAAGTGTTCAAGATGTTACAAAAAGAAGATGAAAACTTAGAAGATTTGTTGGAAAGATTTAAATACAACATAAAAAGGGCACAAATGGAAAACCTAGATCAAGACACTTTAAAGGCTCTTTTGTTGAAAACAATTAGGGATGAATGGTTGGATATCCTTAACATGATGGGAAAAGGGGATATATCCCAACTCACATTACCTGAAATATCTGAGTTATGTATCAACCTTTCCAGAGGGAAATCCAAAACTGTCAAAGGTCCAAGAGATCCTGCTCTTGCAAGAGCAAGTAAATCTGCTTCTGGGACAGTAAGTAGATCAGAAATAGGACACATGCTTGATGATTTTAAATCTGACATCTTGGGGAGTCTTAGTGAACAAATAGACACCCTCAAGATACAAAACAAGCAAAAGGTTGAATCTGATGCCTTGGCAATCTTTTGTCCCAAATGTAGGAAGAAACATGCCTTGAGGGAGTGTCCTCTAGATGTAAAAGTTGTAGAAACCTGTGTTATTTGTTCTGAGAAACGTGAGACCAAGAATTGTCCTTCTCTTCCTGGTCTCAAGGCTGTTTTTCAAGAAGAAACTCCTACGGACTCCACAGAATCTCTTAACTTTGTATCTAGAAGACCTTGGCAGGGACCTCAGACACAAGGATTCCATGATCAAATGTATAATCAACCTCCACCTTGGAATTCTTGGCAGCAACCTTGGCCCCAATTTCAAAATCAATCTCCAGCTTGGGCACAAGGATCACAAGGTCCCTATGGAAGATACTCTCCATATTATCAGTATCCACCATCTTATCCACCATATCCACAAAATTTTCCTCAAAATCTTCAACAAAATTTTCAACAAAATTCTCAACAACATCATCTGAACCAACCTCATCAAAATCAACCAATTCCATTACCATTCCCTCAAAAATCCAATCAATTACCAGCTCAGCCCATACCAAACCCCAATAATAAGAACCCCCAGAATACATACATGATAGAAGGACAACAATTTCCAACTTGTTTAATTACTCCTCTAGACCTTAGTGATGTTCAACTTAGGTCTGGAAGGATACTTGAGAAGAGGAAACCTTCTGTGATCATACAAGAACAAGATGATTCTGAGGAAGACTCCCTACGGGTTAATAAAATTCTTGAGGAAGAAACATCCTTTCAAGGCCAAAACATTGAAAAACTGAAACAAAAAGATCCAATAAGCCCAACTCCAGTATTAGAGCAACCCTCCACATCTACTTCTATACCTCCCTTTCCGGAAAGATTACAAATTGACAAAGGTGTAGAAAAACAAATAATGGTGCCTAATTATGATTTCTTGGATGAATTGAGAAATGTTTGCATTAAAATTCCATTATTGCAAGCCATCAAAGAAATCCCAATTTTAGCCAAAAAAATAAAGGAGTTGAGTATGAAGACAACAAGAAAAAGAATAAGAGAAACCAAGAAAATTCAACTGGTAGGACAAATAGCAGACATTATGATGAGTAAGATTACTATTCCAAAGTACCTTGACCCAGGAAATCCAGTTGTCAAAATTCACATCAATGGAATTGAAATTCAAAACACACTCATTGACTTAGGAGAAGCAATAAATATCATGAGTAGACAAATCATGGACAAACTGAAACTTCCTAATCTTCTCTTTACACCCACACTATTACAATTAGCAGATAGATCTGTGATCAGACCGGATGGGGTAATAGAAGACATTCCAGTGTCCCTAGACTCTTGGGAGTACCTTGTGGATTTCATGATCCTGACACCCAAGAATAATCTAGGAGGCCATCCTGTTATACTAGGAAGACCTTGGTTGGCTACAGCTGATGCTTTTATTAGTTGTAGGTCCGGTGATATGTATATTTTTGATGGAAGTTCAACAAAGAAATTCACTTTATATCCTCCAGCTAGGACAATTACAGATCTAGATGACACTCAATGGATAGAGGATGAAGAATATTTGCAACCACTCTTCACAATTTCGGAAATTAGTGAAGATAATCAAATTCTGAATACTCTAGAAAATTTTGAATCTTCTCCAGAGCACAAACAAGAATCATTTCAAGAGAAATCCAATATTGAGTTCTTGTCATCTAGACAGATGTCTCTTCATTCTATGGACAAATTTGGCAGTTCTACAAGTGAAATTTTTCCAGGTAAAACCTTGAACATAAACAAAAATCTGGAAAAATCTCAACAAGAAGAACTAGTCAAAGTATTACAGAGACATTCTTTTGCATATGCATGGGAATACACTGACATGAAAGGGATAAGTCCCAAGACTTGTACTCATCACATCTATATAGAGGCAAATTGCAAACCAATCAGACAACCTCAAAGACGGATGAATCCAAATATTAGGGAAATTGTCAAGGAAGAATTACAAAAATTGTTAAATATTAACTTCATCTATCCTATTTCAGATAGTCAGTGGGTTTCCCCTTTAGTAATTGTACCTAAGAAAAATGGAAAATGGAGGGTGTGTGTTGACTACCGAGAACTGAATAAAGCTACTCTTAAAGACCATTTTCCCTTACCTTTCATAGATCAAGTATTAGATACATTAGCAGGTAAAAAGTACTTTTCATTCCTGGATGGATTTAGTGGTTACAATCAAATCCAAGTAGCACTTGAAGACCAAGATAAAACCACATTTACTTGTCCTTGGGGTACTTATGCCTACCGAGTATTGCCATTTGGATTGAGCAATGCACCTGCAACATTCCAAAGGGCAGTATTAGGAATTTTTTCTGATCTAATACATGACTGTGTAGAGGTGTACATGGATGATTTTACAGTTTATGGGGATACATTTGAAGAGGCTTTAGAAAACTTGGAAAAAGTCTTAAAAAGATGTCAAGAAGCAAACCTTTCTCTTAGTCATGTAAAATGTTTTATGATGTTCACTAAAGGTATTGTTTTAGGGCACCACATTTCAGGGGATGGGATTAGAGTTGATGAAGCGAAAGTTGAAGTTATTTCTAACCTATCCATTCCAAGTTGTCAAAGAGATGTAAGAAGTTTTCTAGGATTTACGGGGTACTATCGGAGATTTATAGAAAACTTCACCAAAATAGCATCTCCTCTCTTCAAATTACTCACAAAAGATTGTGAATTTAAGTGGACTTCTGATTGCCAGTTAGCTTTTGAAACCCTGAAAACCAAAATTTCTGAAGCACCTATATTAAGGGGACCTAACTGGAAGTTACCTTTTCATGTCTCGACAGATGCTTCCGATACAGCTCTGGGAGCAGTATTGGGACAGAAAGATTTAATTCCCTATGCCATCTATTATATCAGTAAAAATTTGACTCCTGCAGAGTTAAACTATACTGTAACTGAAAAAGAGTTTTTAGTTGTTGTTCATGCCATTAACAAATTTAGACACTATATAACCGGCTATGAAACTTTTATTCACACTGATCATTCTGCCATTAGATATTTAATGAATAAATCAATCACTAATGGTAGAGGTATAAGATGGTTGTTATTATTGCAAGAATTCAACATTACTATTCTAGATAGGCCTGGAAAACAAAACACTGTGGCTGACTTCCTGTCTAGAATTCAAAATATCAAAGATGACACTCCGGTTGAAGATCAATTTCCTGATGAATATCTTTTTGCAGTTTCTACTCAAACTCCATGGTTTGCTGATATTGCTAATTATTTAGTTTCGGGAAAATTTCCTTCAATTATGAATGCAAGGGATAAAAGAAAAATCATTAATGATAGTGCAAGATATTCATGGGTCGCTAATGAGTTGTACAAGACGGGTCCAGATTTGATTATTAGAAGGTGTGTTCGTGAAGATGAGATGCCTGAAATTCTCAAGGCATGTCATGATGAACCTTGTGGCGGACACTTTGCAGATAAGAGGACAACCTATAAGATCCTTAATTTAGGATATTATTGGCCATCTTTGTTTAAAGATGCAAGGGAGTATGTCAAAAGGTGTGACAGTTTCCAAAGGGTAGGGAAACCTTCTCCTTCAGGTGAGATGCCATTGCAACCTCAGGTACACATTGAACCTTTTGAAAAATAGGCCTTGGATTTTGTAGGACCTATTAGTCCTCCATCTAGACAAAAGAAATACATATTAGTTTGCACTGATTATGTTACTAAGTGGGTAGAAGCTAAACCATTACTTGTTGCTAATGAATCATCTGTAGTTACTTTTCTTTTTGAGGATATTTTTACTCGTTTTGGTGTCCCAAGGGAAATTGTTACGGATCAAGGAGCTCAATTTACATCAAGGCTAGTGGAGAAAATGATGGAGAAGTACAAAATCAGACATAGAACATCTACTCCTTATCATCCACAAGCAAATGGTCAAGTGGAATCCACTAACAAAGTCATTGAAGGAATCCTAACAAAGACTTTTCATCTACATAGAAGAGATTGGGTAGATAGGCTTCCTGAAGCCTTGTGGGCCTATAGAACTACATGGAGAAACACAACAG
Organism: Pinus albicaulis; assembly: GCA_034641835.2. Classification (NCBI taxonomy): domain Eukaryota; kingdom Viridiplantae; phylum Streptophyta; class Pinopsida; order Pinales; family Pinaceae; genus Pinus; species Pinus albicaulis. The sequence continues at coordinate 1,278,920,814 of CM076575.1, read as the reverse complement.
GCCATACTCCTTATGAGCTTGTTTATGGAAAGCAAGTTTTGTTTCCTATAGAGTTCCAAATCCAAACATTCAAGATGGCAGTTCAGCTAGGACTTGATCTAACGGAAGCACAAAAGCATAGACTGGAGCAAATTAATGAATTGGATGAGATCAGACAAGATGCAGTTCAGAAAACAAGTCTAGTCCAACAGCAAAGGGCTAGATGGCATGACAAGTACATCAAAGAGAAGAAATTTAAAGAGGGTGATTGGGCTCTCTTGTTTGATTCAAAATTCAAGGATTTTCAAGGGAAATTTCAGACACATTGGCTTGGGCCATATGAAATTGTCCGAATTTTTGATAATGGGGCAGTACAAATCAGAACTATAGATGAAGAGGAGGTCACTTTTCTTGTGAATGGCCATAGACTGAAGCTATACCACAAGCCACTCTCAAGAGAAGAGTTTGTCAAGAAGTTCCAAGGAGACAATGATGTGAAGTTAATGAAGAAGATCCTCTCTTCTTCATCAACTTGATTAAATTTTCTGAAGCATTTCTCTTTTGAAAAAAAAAATATATATATATAAAAAAAATATATATAAAAAAAAAGAAAAAAATAAAGGTATAAACATGAAAACCAATCACTGATTGGCATGTTTATACAAAAAATATAGGGTGAAAATCAGAGTCTCTCTGACACTCTAACTTTTCCCATTTTTGTTTCTAAGCAGCTGTTATAAATCATAAGTTCAGTGCCATAGTACTTATGATTCATTTCATCTCACTCCATTCACTATCCATCCATACTTCATCTCATTCATCATTCACATTTCACTCCATTCCATTTCATTCACATTTCACTCCATTCCATTCCATTCATTTCACTCCATCTTCCATTCTCATGTCAAAACATAGAATTTGATATCTTGCTGCAAGTGAATAAAAATATGCCATGAATTGCAGTACAACCCTTATGTTCCTTCATTCCATGAACTGAATCCATTCTTATTCCATTATCCACTTCATAATCCATCATCCATTTCATCCATTTTCATAAACATTTCACCCATCTCCCAGAAACATTTCATTTTCATGATTAAAGTATTCTACAGGAACATTCTGCAGCTCAGTGGACATTCTGCAGCTGATCATCTTTTCTGCAGCTCGACAGTCTTTTTGGCAGCTACAAACCCTGAAGGCATCAACCAACAGACATCAGAATTACAACAAAGTGATCCAGTGAATTCATGAATCAAAAATATCAAGAAATTGTGAAAGATTCCTCCAAAGATGAGCAGAGAAGACAAAGGCTACACAAACATCAAATAAAGGGCAGAGGTAATAAATTTCAATTACGATGGCAATTCATGAAAATTTAGCATAGTTTAGTTGTGAAATTATTCAAAGAGTTGTTTTAATTATTTTATTGATCAAACACCAAACAAAACCCTCTATAGACTTTGTATTAAATCTTCCAATTCAAATTTTCTATCCAATAGCATTTGAGCGGTGGAACGACCAAATCATTTGAAATTCCCACGACTCTTAACCAAGTTCTTTAATGATGAAGATTTTTCCTGCCGTCGTAAATCCTCCGCCGTCTCCTCAAATCATTAATGCAATCCTCCACCTCACTTCACCACTCTATGCCGTGACCATTTGCCATAACGTCATTCCGTAGCCAGTATTTCATTCCGAAGGCAGAAGCATTATTATCATCAGGGGCAGAACAGAAGAGGTACATTGGAAGCATAACGGTGTGAAAACTCAATGAACAGAGAGCATATCACTGAGAACGAAGTTTGGAGCATTTTCACTATCAACACAGAATTGTGGTCGTGTAGAGTTTAAAGCCTGTTGCTACCAGAAGACAGAGGTGCTAAAATTGAAGACTTTGCTACCAAAGACAGAGGTGTGGTAGTAATTGAAGTTTGAAGTCTGTTATTACCAAAGACAGAGGTGTGGTAGTGACTGGTTTTGAAATTGTTGTTACCCGAGACAGAGAGGCTGTAGTGTTGAATTTGAAGCATACCATTTGCTATCAGAGACAGAGGTTGAGTTTGAAGTCTGGTGTTACTAGAAACAGAAGCGTTTTCAGTGATTGAGTTTGAAGTCTTCTGTTACCAAAGACGGAGGTATTGTACAAAAAGAAATTTGAAATCATCTACCACTGTCTATCAGAGACACATTAGCTCGAAAATTGAAATTGCTTCCATATCATTCCAAAGTTCAACAGAAGTACATCAGTCCAAGGATTCGAAGGCATTTTTCAAACAGAGGCATACAAACCAGAGATTTTTAAAGACTGTAGCTATTTCAAAGGTATGTTCTTCCAAAATTGAAGCCATTTTCATTTAGAGCTTGAAGCCATTTTTAATCCGAAAGTAAAAGCCATTGTTTTGTGGATAGAGAAGAGTGTTAATTGATAGTGAAAAATCATGGGTTTCATCGTAAGGATTGAGCCTATAGGATAAAAATATTTAGAAGGTTATCCACAATGCAAGGAGATGCTACAACAAATAGGATGGCTCCAATTCTTGGAAAAGTTTAATGGTTGCCATAAGGAAGTCACCAAAACATTTGCTAGATCATTCAAAGGCACTGAGGTTGAAATAGGAGATGTTAAGTTTACTGTTAATGAAGTTTTTATAGCAGAGGCTACAGGATTATCCAGAGCTGGGGAAAGATGGTTTAAAAATAGGGAATTCCATAATGACTCATGGAAACAAATCTTAAAATCACCAAACATGGATGTTAGTGTGTTCAAGAAAGGAATTCCCAGTACGGCATTGAAGAGCAAATGGAGGAATATACTACTTCTTTTACAAAAATTTGTTACATGTGAGGGTAGATATGGGACATTTTATGTCTACCATATGAGACTAATGTTGCATTTTCTAGGAGAAGATTTGAATCTACCATATTTCCTGTATCAAAGTCTGAAGAAAATGGCTTCCTGTGTTCAGAGAAGAGTTCAGTTTTTGGAAACAACCCTGTATCATCATGGGTTAGTAAAAATTTTAATTGAGAATCATCTATCTAAATCAAATGATACATGGGATGATTTCTTAATAAGAAATCATTTTGAGGAAGCAAAAGAACTATCACCTGAACCACAGGCCACAAAGAGAAGTAGGAGATGGAGGACTCCAACAGGTAAAATTGACAAACCGGTTCAAGAAAGCAGTGAAGAAGTCATTCTGGAGAAGTTGACTAGAATCGAGAGTCAACTCAAGGCAGAGAAGGAAATCAAGGAATCTGTTATGGAAAAAGGGGAGGGTTCCTCTCAACTTAGGAGAAGCCACAGATTAAAAGGAAAACTGAAGAAAACATCAATCAAACAAACCGGGGTAATCAATATTGAAGATGAAGAAACATCTATGGAAGAGTATGATGATGAAGATTTTTATGAAGGCACCCCTGAGATTGATCCTGCTCAACGGGAAATCTATGATTATGTGGAAACTCTAGAGAGAACAGCTTCAGAAAGAGAAGAGAGAACCCCCAGTCCTCCACTAACTGAAATTGATATATTGAGGAGGGATAGGTATGAGTTGGAAGTGTTAAATAGACACATCAAAAATGAGAATGAAATTCTCAAAGATCAAATCAAGCTCAAGACTGACATGAACTCAACCTTATCCCTGCACATAGACAAAGTGGAGAGAACCAATGAGAAGATGAAGACAAGGAACAGAAAGTTGATCAGAGCACTCACAAACCTCAGGTTCAAACTTGTGATCAGGAAACCCAGAAGGCCTTTAGCATGCAGACAAAGGAAAAGAAGGGGATTAGATGTCCTTGCAGAAGCCTCAGAATTCATAGGATAATTTGCATGAGAACATGCAAAGAGACAGCAGTGGGGGTATGTTGAGCCTCAAATTTGTGCTTTCCTTCACCTCATTTTACCTCATTTTTCCTTTGTCCATTTCCATTTTAAACCCAATTGATCAATAAAAATAGTTAAAATTACTTCTAGAATGGTTTATATGACTGACTTGTTGAATTTTGTGATTGTTTCCATTGTTAAGCATTTTGACCGGAATTAGCTGCAGAATGCAGGCATTCTGTAGCTAACCGGCGATTCTGCAGCTACCTTTATGTTTGAGCATGTTCCAGGTGGCCTCTTGAGGAAAAACGCATATGGGCATGATCCACGTCGTGCCTACATGGTGTGTTGCTTGTCATGGCAGAGGAAATGAATTCTGGATACGGTTATGCACGTGGGAACACATTTGTGAAAGAAGACTCCTACTAGGACTGTTACAGTCCAAGTGTCTTTTCTCTTTTACGCAGCCACATCAAAGACTCCTAAAATGATTTGGATTAGGAAGACATCATTCCTAAATTTTTGTAAATATTGTTACTTGCATTTACTTTATAAACTCTTGAGTAGGCCGAGAGCTTAGTTAGAAATTTTGTGTAGATTTGCTGTTAGATTTTGGTGTAAACTCTGTGTTACGTCTTTTAATACACAGAGCATTATGTTCAAACTATTGCATCGTTAATGGAGCAGACAAAATTATCTTGAAGGCGTGATTTAATTGTGAAGTCGAATGCCGTCAAGTGGTAGAGGGCCCCTGCCCCTTGAACGGATTTCCTTAGCGTAAACTAGATAATTTTTTCCTAGCTGTCTTTACGTTTTGCATATTGAATTAGTAGTTGCTGTGTTTTATATACTGTGGTCGTATTCGTTCCAGTTCTTCCATAAGAAGACATTCTTCCAACAGACCAAAATGATGAATGATTGATGACTATGGTATTGTAGGATATCAATTAGATTTGTATTTGTTTTAGCTAGCTACTGTAGCCATAATTCGTTCCAGTTCTTCCACAAGAAGACACTTTGCCAATAAATCAAAACGATGAATGTTTAATGACTATGGTACTGTAGGATAGGATTTGTATTTGTTCTTAACTAGCTACTGTAGCCATAATTCGTTCCAGTTCTTCCACAAGAAGATACTTTGCCAATAAATCAAAACGATGAATGTTTAATGACTATGGTACTGTAGGATAGGAGTTGTATTTGTTTTTAACTAGAAACTGTAGTTATATTCATCATAGTTCTTTCACAAGAAGACATTCTTCCAATAAATCTTAACAATGAATGATGAATAGCTATAGTGTCATAGGAATTAGTTGTAGTTTTTAGTCTTCACTATCATAGTTGCACTTGTCCTAACCACTCTTCCCCAAGAAGAAATTCTTCCAAGACATCCTTAAGAAGTTCAAGATATGACTGTGATGTGACAACTTAGTTTCATTTGCTTTCAGTTCATTTGCTTTCAATTGCATACAAGTCCACAGTCAAAATTGTTCTACCCTTCCACAAGAAGGAACTCTTCCAAAATATCCCTCATGATGAACAAATCGATTATGTAACTTCCTAGAATAGTGCATGTTAATTAGAATGCTCCGGAGTTTCATTTTGCATTTAATTCATGTCCAGCTACTTCATTTCAAAGTTTGATGATGGCTTGTGGTTTAACATTGTTCTAGTTTAGAAGCATCTTAAGCTCATGTTTAAATCAATTCATTGCACTCATATCTCATAGTCACACTGTCACCCTTTGCACAGTAGATCACTTTAGTTGATAGGATTCCTAAGACAGCCTTCAGTATTTACAAATATCTTTTTGTTCTGAAAACCATCAGTGATCCATAACTTTAGGAACAGAAGATAACATCATTACAAGGTCTGAAATATCTCTGCAAATTCCTCACTACCAACAGAGCTCTTCCTCAACAGAACTACCCTGAAAAGAAACCAATAACTCTTGGAGAATAGACTCTGACCTTCAATTGAAATTGCAGAATAGAACTAGGAATTAGTCATGGAATAGATGAGTTTAGAATAGAATATTGCATCATGATTAGTGTCTAATTGTCTAGTTAGAAAACTTGCATATTTAAGTGATCATTTCTCAAAGTCTAGTTTGTGTCATTTGTTTAAGAAGTCATCATTAAGCTCTTGTTTCTATTCAGTCATAGTTTAGATGTTGCTTCAGTATTTTTGATTACATTTTCCATTCCATACATTAGGCTCAACTATGTTCTTGACCACCAATTTCTTTTCATTAGTTTTCTAGACATTTCCATTGTAAACACAAAACTTCAAAAGACCAAAAACATCATAAATCAACATAAAAGACCAAAACATCACAAAACACTACACACAACGCACTAGGAGACAAGCACCTAGGTACATATGGTACATTTCACTTCAGCAGTTTACAAATCCTGGTTGACAATTAAATGAACTCAGTTTAGGAGACTAGATTGAGGCACAACAAAAACTTGCATATTTAAGTGATCATTTCTCAAAGTCTAGTTTGTGTCATTTGTTTAAGAATTCATCATTAAGCTCTTGTTTCTATTCAGTCATAGTTTAGATGTTGCTTCAGTGTTTTTGATTACATTTGCCATTCCATACATTAGGCTCAACTGTGTTCTTGACCACCAATTTCTTTTCATTAGTTTTCTAGACATTTCCATTGTAAACACAAACTTCAAAAGACCAAAAACATCATAAATCAACATAAAAGACCAAAACATCACAAAACACTACACACAACGCACTAGGAAACAAGCACCTAGGTACATATGGTACATTTCACTTCAGCAGTTTACAAATCCTGGTTGACAATTAAATGAACTCAGTTTAGGAGACTAGATTGAGGCACAACAAGAACCTCCAACCAAACACAAGGTGACTTGCCACTGATGTCTGCAAGTATAAGGGTACTGATGTGTTTCTAGATCAACTTCCTAGATAAGATGTTGAAGCCGATAGGAAGAGATCTGTTGAAAGGTAGGCACTGAGGCATCCTACATCGGTCGACACAAAATTAGAAAAGATTATTTTTTTATGGAAATAATCAAGAGAAAATGGGAATAGCTAACGACAAATGAGTTCTGGTATATTTTGGCTTGGCTGATACAAGGAGCAGTAGATAGCGGGATCCTTTTGAACAATAGAAGGCACTCTAACAGGGTACCTGGCAGCTTAGGCTTAATGAACACCAAAGAGTATCATGATTCACCAATGCAAGAACATTGGCATATGAAGGCTAAAATCATAGATGGTAGGGTTCGGCTAAATGCGAGAGAGTTTTCTGGGAAGTGCCATGTTCAAGATTTTGTGTTGCCAAATCAACCTTTAAAATGTAACAGAATAAGCATCCACTTTGTCCAAATTTTTCCCCATATTATTAAGTTTAATGAGTCCAGATGGGTAAACTTGGTGATCTTTTCATATTTAGAGAGTCTGAAAAACATCGTAAAAGAAAACTCCAGGGGGTACCTTTGTCATGTTTGGTAACCAGGCACGACGAAGGGAGAATAGTAAGCTCAAAATAGTTCATTTTCCATGAGTTAGTCCATTGAATCCAGAAAAGTGAGAAACCTGTGTTCAATGGACATCTGCCTCATTTTGTTATGATTATGAGGAGATGGAGTAAACTCAATGTTCTTCGTGAAATTTTAACGATTCCAATGAAGAAAAGCTCAGTGCTCTCCATGAATTTTTAACGAGTCCCGCAGAGAAAAACTCGGTTAATTTTTCTGTTTAATGAGCTTTGAAAAAGATGGAAAAGAATGGCTCATATTTCTTTGTCGTAGTAGTTTAATGAGCCCGACGAAGGCAACTCGGGGTTTTTTCAGTTTTACGAGCTAGAAAAAGTCCCTAAAAAGAAAGCTCGTAACTGGGTCGAACACGGTCAAATCTACACATGAACACTAACAGCTCATTAGAGCATCGGTAACATTTAAAAACCAATAGTTGCGACAAAATATAGCAGGAATTTACCAATTTTAACAGACTAGCTGAGTGAGTCTTAGCTCCAGAATAGCTATAAGAAGGAAACAGACCTTCATTTTCATTGTTTTGAGTACTGTGATAAAGCTCTGGAGTGCAAAAAGTGGTGAAACTTCGACTGTTGATTGTGGAAAAACCAGCCAACGGTTTTTGATTCCACAAGATCCAGGTAAGAGCTTAAACCTTCCTCTATGTTTCCATTGTCATTTTAGTTCTTTTCGCTGGCTGAAAATGTGATTTTTAGCAGGCCCTAAATATTTTTAGTGGCTAACGTGGGTGCCCAATGTCTGGGCCGTGTTAAACGCACTGCTTATTAAGGGATAGTGTATTAACACACACTGATTCGCACTAGTGCCTGCGTTAGCCGACAGAAACATTTTTTGAACTTGATTTTCTTAATCCTAGAGTGTTCCAGCCAAAAACTAATCCATTGGAAATGTTGCTTATGCAGGTGTGAATCAGTTTACCATGAGCATTTGGCACGAAAGAGAGCATGAGAAGGGAGAACGAGAAATGGTTATTGATGCTACTACTTTTCTGGTTCCCCGTAGATGCGGATTATTGAAGTATTCTCATTTAGAGCTGATAAGTGGGCAGGAAGACCTTTTGAGATGGATCATCCAATAGTGGGATGACCAAAAACATGTCTTTCACGTCCGGGGTAATGAAATCTTGATCGAGAAAGATGACATATACTACTTGACTGGCCTATCACACAGAGGACCGAGGCCTAATATGATAGGTTCCAGGGTTGATCCCCACACTACTGTGGATTTGATCCTAACTCACTGCATAGAAAACACTGCGGCAATAAGTAACAGAGTGCCTATTGCACGGGTGGAAGCAAGACCGTTGAGGTCTCTCTTGTGGATGATAGTTAGCTTGACAGGAGTAAAGAGTCAGCACATGGCCACCAAGGCCCAGGTATTTCTAGCGCTGGATTGTATGCAACCTCAGGTTTTCGACTAGTGTGAAGGTGTTGTCCACCGGATTCAAGAAGAATAGATAGCATGTAATACCCAAACCTAAAGAGAGTTTGGGTATGACACACTGATCGTGTCTTTCATACTAGAGCGGGTGCTCACAATGAGGCCAAGAATGATCATAGATGCATTGGGACCTCGGGAACCAAGACAGGCTCGTTGGTTAGCTTTGATACCACGAACTGGAGAGGGTCCAATCCATCACTGTTTTGATGACGCATTCTTTGAGTGGCTAGAATACCAGATCCTAATGATTGAAGATTATCCCTATGCAGGTATGAACTACATAGGAGATCCAGAGTTCCGCGGGGTCCAGATGGCAAGAAAGAACTTGATCAGTGATTGAAGTATCTTTTATCTTTTGAATGTTTATGCAAATTTTTTGTTTAATGGGTGAAAATGTTTTTGACATGAAGCTTTGTTTCTTGACACAGATGTGGCACCTATCCATCCAGCTGGGGCCCCTCGCTATGTAAGGAAAGGAATGCAACTACCTGGGGTTGGTGCAGTAGCAAAGGTCGCATCAGTCGCCAAAGAGGGTGATGACACACATAGTTTGCATGAGCTTGCTCGGAACCTTGAGGGTATAAGCATGGGAGTGCCACCTCTTCCCATGAGGGAGATCCCGGTTCACCTACAGTGGCACATGGTGGGTGTGCCAGAGAGGTTCTTGGTGCCTCTTAGGAGGTTAGCCAGAGAAGTTATCTGCTATTTTGAGCAGCAGGCTCAGAGGAATAGTGGATAGATGTGTAAATGTCAGAACAAGGCTTAACAGAGCCAATTTTTTGTAAAACACCCAAGTTTTGAGAATTTTTTTATGTAACTTGACTGTACACGACATATATATATACATATACATATTTTGGCCATTTTTTTATTCTTGTGTTTTTATTTTTTATGGTAAAAAATATACACTCATGTATGACTCTTTCTATAATAAATGCGCCAAATGCCAATCTAACACATAATTTTCCAATGAATTAGCTAATGTATTAAATTCTCTAGGAATGTGCTCAAACTTAATGGTTTGAAATTGACATTCTAGAGGTCGCAACCTTAAGTAATAATGTAATAAGACTGGATGATGGACGTGATAACGATTATTTAACTATCTAACGATGAGTTGGGAATCTAACTTGACCACCAAATTGGAGATGTCGCGAGACGAAGCTTCGGTGAGGAGTTGTATCACCAACATGTACTCAGCAATATTGTTGGCAGCATTGCCCAAGAAAATTCCCCTGGAGCCAAGGAGCTCTGCCTCATGTGTGTAGAGGACCCAAGTAGCTGACACAATGTGCCGAGTATGATGACTGGCACCATCTGCATATCCAACATATGATAAGGATGACGAAGGCATCTGTGTGAAAGGAAAAGTGTTTATGATAAAAACATTCAAAAACCCAAAATATCTAGACACATTAAACAAAGACAAAAATGATATACATAAAATTACAAAGCCTATGCCTAGTGGAACACTAGGTGAAATACTTCTTCAGATAGAGCCCATTGTGGGGCTCTGTGAATGGAATTCCATTACAGTCCTGAAGTTAATAATCTCCTTTTGAAAAAACTTTCGTGATGATGTAAGGAACAAGCCATAATGGTTGGAGTGTTCCTGCCCCCAAGAGGTCATCTCTGATCATAGAGTAGAACGAGACCACCCTCTTGGAAAGAATGAGGCTTGACATATTTTTCGTATTGAGCCTTTACTCGACGCTTGTGAGCTTCAAGTGCCAGCATGGCATCTCGACGATTCTTGTCAAATTGATCGAGCGAGACCAAGTGCTCTTCTTCAGCAGTGGTGTCGGGTAGGAGTTCAACAACGAGCTTGAGTGATGGAATCTGACACTCGATTGGGAGTACTACTTCCAGGCCGAATGCAAGTTAGAATGGCGTGAAGCCTGTAGCAGTTTTGATTGATGTTCGATATGCCCATAACACAGAATATAACTTCTGATGCCACGTGTTTTTATGGTTTCCGACCAACCGATGAATCGTGGTTTTGAGGACGCCATTTAGGAATTCGACTTGACCATTCGCTTGCGGATAGTAGGACGAAGATTGATCTTGTCTGAAACCTAGCATGGAAGTCAATTCCGTCATCATATGGTTCTGAAAATGTGACCATGATCTGTGATGATCGAAAGGGGCACACTGAAATGGCAGATGACCTGATTGAATAGGAACAGAGTGGCGGTTTCTCCACCAGCCTTAAAAGTGGGAATAGCTTCTGCCCATTTTGTGAAATAGTCAACTGTGACTACAATGTAGTTGTGTCCATCCATAGAAGTAGGGTTGCATGTAACAAATTCTATTCCCCATTTAGCGAAAGGACCAACGGAGACAACCGGATGAAGAGGGGCGGGTGTTGTGGAGGTAAATCCCCTCTGCAGACAGAGGCGATCCCACTAGCCTTAGAGTGGGTCTAGCAACAATCAAAACATGCAAAGTTATTGATTCCTAGTTACAAAAGATAGAATCACGATAAATCACTTACCGTGATTCATTCGCTGCTATTGTCAAAGAAGAAGTGGTGCTTTTATTCCTAGCTAGACAAGTCACAATCTGTGAGCTTGATGCATCCAGATACCCGTACACATGCAAAGAAGAGAGACAACATGCAACGTAATATTTCACACTTTATAACTATCGATCAGCCAGAGAGGAACAAATGAAATTGCATTATATAATGAACAGACACAATCATGGAACCAATAGCAGAGTCATGTATATTAAGATATGAGAGAATGATTACAACCGATGCTCTGACATCATGATCTTCCTTCGACAGGATTCCAGTGGGAAGTGTCTCACAAAGCTCGTCAGGGGTTTGACAGAACTCTCTCTCTCACAGGGTTCTCCTTAGCTCTGCTCCTTATTGTCACTCAGCTATAATTTCCTTCCCCAAATTTCAACTAGCTAGCAAATGGAGAGGACAGGCTTTTATAGAGGGAGAAGGAGAGGTTAGGCTCCCTATAATCATGGGGAAGAGTCCTATATCTTAGGAAGGTTCCATGAGAGGTGGAAAACCACTTCCTAAACAGGGAGATCTAGAGCCAAACAACCCAAACTCTTTTTAATGATCCGTTCTGAAGTTGTTAGAATCAAACTTCCGCCGTCTATTTGTTAAAAAACATTTCAAAACAGGTTGGCACGGGCAGAACACAGGGACAGTGTAACAACCCCAATTTTAACATGCAATTAATTATATCACATAAACAATGAATAATCAACCCAAAAACTGTTTAACTAATCATTATGGAATTTTTAGAAACATGAGCAAGATGACTTACCTGTAATGGCGATTTTCCTTACTTGAGACTCCAAGGTTGAATGCTATCTAAATTTATCCTGCTGACCACAACAAATTTTTGGGGACAACTCTCCACCCAACCATAGGCTCAGCTGTATGTAATCTTTCCACAGCTAGCCACCCCCGAGCCCTCAATCAACATACTACTGCTAGGGTATCCTTTGCCTCACAATGCCTTTCTCTCTAGAGAATGGATGAAAGAATGAATGATCTTTGAATCTTCCTCAATTTCTATTAAATAGACCAAACAATGGAATAGGAACCACATGCACACATTCACTATGTCAACATGCAACTTAAGTTTTACTTAATTTAGTGTTCTCTTAGTTTAACTTTCTCTCTATTAGTTTCTTAGTTTAACTCTTTGTTAATTTATTTACTTTTGTTAATTAATTCTTTCTTTAACTTTACTTATTGTTTATTGTTTTAGGACTCCAGTTTATTATTTACTATTTTATTTAGAACTCCAGTTATTGTTTAATGTTTTATTTATTATTTATTTATTATTCTCTTAACTATTTATTTATTTACTTATTTATTAAATTATATTATATTATTTATATATTATTTATTATTTTATAATTATTATGGGACATTACATACTCCCCCTCTTCAAGGAGATTCATCCCGAAGTTAAGTATTTAATGATATTATATTATATTATTTATTATTTATTACTTCATGTGTGACCAACACCCTCTGCTGAACTAGTATAACCACCAGGCATCAAAAGTTCTTCACGGGACCTGGGAAATCTCAAGGAATCTATGTCCTTTTTCCCACTTTCGGAACCAGGCATAAGCCTCCCCAGTCTATCCCTAGCCAAGGCTGGCCCCAAGGCTCGCGCCAGACTCAGACCTCATCTGCCCCAAGGCAGGCATCTAGTCCCAGTACTCAATGACTCTGGGCATCTCGCAAGGTTGGCCCACTCCCTCCACATCTCCTTAAGGTGCACAACCCCAAGCATCGAAGTCTTACACCCACTTCTAGACTTCGGTGTTGCCATCCAATACCAGGCACTTGGCCTACAATATCAGGCCCTTGGCCTCCTCAAGATGGTCCCACAACCCTTCAAGAGCTATCCATGAAGAGATATACAAGACAAAAGAACCACTGGCATATGTAGTGTTGATTTAGTTTGTTCCCAGCCCATATAGTGTTACATATTCTCCCTCGTAGGTATGGGCTCCCATGAGATCATCAAATAAACTAGCCCTCTCGGCCCATTTGTGGATTTCCTACCAATCACCACATCTTAACATGCATCCAATGCATTAGTTATAATCATAACATCATAGAAAATAATCCACATGCCAACTCTTGCATGTCATCATGATAACATAACATCGTTGTTAATCACAACATTCTAAATAATAAAGAACTGCATACTCTTGCATCTCATAAAATCTATATGTAATTCCACATGCTTCACATCATGAAATACCATCATAAGTTACGACATCAACATATTTTCATCAAAGACATATCATGACATCACATAATAAATGAACCACATGGCAATATACGTCATATCATATGAGAATCATACATAAGAAATTTGGACTAGTTGACACATTTTACAAGATAACTCTAGTCTAATAGATGTCATTGATTGTTTCATTTTCATCAATTCATCATATTGTTTTCCTTCATCCCTGTTTGAGAAGCAACATCATCGAAACAACATTAAACACTAATTTAAATGTGAAGACACAAATTGTTTCACAATCAATTATGTAATATCCAACTAACAAATTCCAGGGATTACCTTGAGTTGATGTTAATGCATGTTCTTTTTATCAAGATAAAAACTTAATAACCACATGAGACTTAATTGATATTTCTAATCCCTTCGCCAAAAATGTCTAACCATACACAACTAATTTTTCTTAATCTATATATTGGAAAAAATATATTATTATTCTATTAATATAATTCATTCTTCTATAAAATATAATACAAAATTACATTAACATCAAAAATTTCATTCTTTAATTTTTCACTAAATTCATTTTATTTATTTATTTATAAATTCAATAAAATTACTTTATGTTCAATAATTAATAAAAATATACCTATCTATTAGTTTATATGAGTACTATAATACCATCATAATAATAAAAATGCGTCTATATCCCTATTTTCCAAATAAAGTAAATCAATAATCATTCAAGGTAAAATGAATCAATAATCATCCTCATATTATAGCCTCAAATATTTTAGAACACCAAAACTTTTACATAATAATAATAATTCTCTCTAATAAAAAATATATATCTGTTCTATTAAGAAAAAGTTTTTAACTTTCTTTTTCATTCACATTCAATGATTTAATATATATCTGTTTTATTATGAAAAAGTTTTTTATCTTTCTTTTTCATTCACATTCAATGACTCAGTAAGGAAGCATAGACTTAATTTATTTTCCAGTGTTTGTGTCTCTTATATGCTTGCATGCAATGTCATCGTACATGAGAAATATTGTTGAACTCAAGTTAGCACTCTTCCAAACTCCAACTGACTAAAACTTAAATGCTTCCAAACTCCAATTGACTAAAACTTAAATGAAGATTTTGATAACTATCTTTGGTAGTGTGTTAGATTTGCCAAGAACTCCGCTGGAACTTAAATATTACAATTAAATATTTTGCGTTCAACATTACCTTAAGATCTATTTTAGACTCCCAACATCCATTAAATTGTCGATGGCCTTGGCCTTTTCAGTTTTCACGTAACAATCAAAGTAAATTTTTCTTTTAGTTTATTCAAGTCGAGTTCAATGTTGACTCGTTGTGCACAATCAAATACATATTTCTATTTAAACCGCGAGATTGAGAATGTTAGGAATGACATCTCTTTTAATTCGTACCCCGTAATCTAATACAGATTTCCAATGCTCATGCAATGGCTAATCGAATTGAGAAGTCATGCAAACACAAATAAAATTTAAATTCAGTAAGGTTTGCACATAAACATGTACGTTGTCTACACTGGATTTTATATTTTAAGATAATTAAGATATATTTTTTATTTTACGTTTGTCACCATTGAATTTTATATAATAGTTATATTATTTTAAAACAATTTCAAATAAAAAACCAATTGACTATTAATGGTCCATGAGATAAAAATGGAATCGTCTTCCCACCTTAGGACAATATCCAATCGAAATCCAAGCCCTCGTGACTGATTTTTTTTTCACAAACCCCAAATTAATTTGAGAATTAAATGTAAACCTGGGCACTACTGTAGAAACCAAGGCACGAATACATATATCTAATTGCAGTTCGATTGACATACAAGTCCCTAGTGATCACGGAAGCATATGTCAAGTGTTTGGATTAATTGGTTACGAGGTCGCGTTCAAACATTGTGCCCTGACCCACTTTATCAATGTGATTTTTAGTTAGCGGGTTAGTTATTATTTAATGCGCTTAACCATTGGTGGGTCGTGGGTTAAATCCGTTTTATCCATCTGTTACCAATAAAACACCAAAATTATAAAAAAAAATTAAATTTAAATTTTTACCCTATAATTTTATTTTATTTTAAATACTAGACTTATTTTTCTCTTATATTATGTCTTTATTTAATTTTGTCAAATATATATTTCAAAAGTTCAATTGTAAAAGTCGAATCAGTGTAGACATTGCATGGCAAAATTTAACATTGACAACAAAAAATTAAAGTCCGATGCCTTTAAAACTCCTCGCACATAATCCAAAAAAAGGTGATCCTCATCTTTATTTGGATTTATGCCGAAAATTTGAGTTGTGTATATGCAATCTGTATGGCCTGTAACGTGGGATGATACAGCGTAGTTTGTTTTGTTTACAATCTAGGAGAATAGAGCGTAGTTGTGTGTTTTTATTTTTATTTTTAAATTACCTATCAATTCACTTTTTTATTTAAAACAAAAACCACACAATTTACTCCAAAACACTATTTTATTATTATTATTATTATTTTATTTTATTAAGAAAATTGGATTTTCTTATTAGGGAATTTCTCATATTAAATTTTAACTTACAATGATGAAAAAAAAAATCGGCAAATTCTTTTAAAGGTTGGCTATTCCAATTTTTTTTAAAGGTTGGCAATAAGAATATATATATATATTAAAAATATATATAGTATTTAAAAGAAGTGTGTATGTAAAATTAAAAAAAAAAAAAAATTAAAAATATAATCATGGATTTAAGAACAAGCATGTATATAATTACATGAAAAATCAAAATCAAGTTTTAACTTTTACCTAGAGGTCACCTAAAGTCGAAACCCGTTTTGATACCATATGTAACAACCTCAATTTTAACATGCAATTAATTATATCACATAAACAATGAATAATCAACCCAAAAACTGTTTAACTAATCATTATGGAATTTTCAGAAACATGAGCAAGACGACTTACCTGTAATGGCGATTTTCCTTACTTGAGACTCCAAGGTTGAACGCTATCTAAATCCTACTGACCGCAACAAAGTTTTGGGGACAACTCTCCACCCAACCGTAGGCTCAGCTGTATGTAATATTTCTACAGCTGACCACCCCCGAGCCCTCAATCAACGTACTACTACCAAGGTATAATTTGCCTCACAATACCTTTCTCTCTAGAGAATGGATGAAAGAATGAATGATCTTCGAATCTTCCTCAATGTCTATTAAATAGAGAAAACAATGGAACGGGAACCACATGCACACATTCACTGTGTTAACATGCAACTTAAGTTTTACTTAATTTAGTGTTCTCTTAGTTTAACTTACTTTTTGTTAGCTTTACTTAATTTAGTGTTCTCTTAGTTTAACTTTCTTTCTATTAGTTTCTTAGTTTAACTCTTTGTTAATTTATTTACTTTTGTTAATTAATTCTTTCTTTAACTTTACTTATTGTTTATTGTTTTAGGACTCCAGTTTATTATTTACTATTTTATTTAGAACTCGAGTTATTGTTTAATGTTTTATTTATTATTTATTTATTATTCTCTTGACTATTTATTTATTTACTTATTTATTAAATTATATTATATTATTTATATATTATTTATTATTTTATAATTATCATGGGACATTACAGATAGAGTGCCAGCTGGCGCGCCCACCAGTGTACATTTTCCCCATTGGTGCGAGGGATGAACTGGCTACTCGCGCCAATGCCAAAACATGGTTTTTTGGGGCTTTTCTAAGGAAATATTTTTCAGGAGAATTCTTGCCCTTATGCAGAAGGATGCCATTAAGGTGTTTTCAGGACATTTTACTGTTCACAGGTCACGGGAATAGTCCTCCAATATACGGGACGAAGGATTGCAGGGACAGTGACAAAATGCTGTGTAACAAATGCCCCCTAAAGCATGAGGTCTGAGAGAGAGAGAGGGGTGAAATGCTTTATGAGAACGCGTCCAACTGAAAACATTGTCGTCAGAAGACCTGCGAATACAAATACACCTGATATCTCTGATACATGATATGTGGTATGGGCGTAGCCATCCATAATAGAGTGTACAAAAACTGGGATCCAAGGTATGGACGTAGCCATCCAGTAAATAAGGATCAATAAGTAGACTCAGGTATGGTCGCAGCCATCCAATCAAAAGATTCATGTAATAAATCATAATAATCCATAGAGAACCCGCGGCCTGGATGTTATCAGACAAAATCTAGGGTCTTGTGCTCGATCTCGACCCGAACAAAGTACAAGTTCGAGCATATGAATATGTGAGCTGAAGTTGAACATGCACGAACATCATCTGATTACCAGCCAATAATGAAAGCCGTCAATAGACGCGAGAGAAACCACCAATAATGATGATGGCTCTCAAGGTAGAAGAGGTACAATCCACGAAATGTGAACGGTGAGCTGGCGTCAAACACCCGCAGAATCATCCGATCGAAGGCCAATAATGAAAACCTTGTGTCGAATGCGAAGAACCTACCATTGAGGCATGCAGGCTCCAAGGTACCTGAAGGGAGTCTCTAGATCAGCTTCTTGGATAATGAGCTGAAGTCGACAAGAAGCAACCTTGATCGAAGGTGAGCCATGATGTTTCCCACATCATCGACACGAGACAGAGGGATATAATGTTTGTGAATCAAGACCAACAAAGAATCAGAGGGAGGTTGAAAACTGTAGAGGCCAACTTCTCTTGAACATATCGACGACACGACATTGGATTTGGCAGTATTTGACATCAAGGGATCTGAGGTCATGGTGACGTGGAAAAGAGCAGATGAGCAGTCAAAAGAGATTACCCAAACCCATGGAGGCAAGCAGAGAACGAGATGAGATGTCCCCAACCCGACACGAATGTAGACAAGTGCCATGTTCAAGAGCGACATTCTGCCAGCACGACTATAATACTGGTTTCATTTTCCCCCACCATTTCTGGAGAGTACCCCAATTATTTTTTAAAACAAACTTGAATGTGATAGCTTATGCTTGCGATGTAAGTTTGTCCTTCAGACAAATCCAACCTAGTACGTTTTACGAGTCCTAGGAAGGAGGAACTCGAGTAACGTCATTACGACAGAGTCCGGTGTCATCAATTTTTAACGAGTCTGAAAAAGGAAGAAATCAACGTCTTTTCATGTTTAGAGAGTTTGAAAAGATAGCAAAAAAGAAAAATCCAACAGTCCCTTTTCGTAGGTAGTCCCACAAATCCGAAAAGGTAGAAAACTATGTCTGAGAGAACCTCCTAGTCGCGATAGGCTAGGGTATTACTTTTTCGTAAATAATCTATCCCAACCTGAAAAAGGGGTAAACGTATACTAGGTAGATGTCATTTCACAGCCAATTTAACAAGCTCAAAACGATAAGCGACTTGGCAATATTTTCATTTTAGAGTGTCAGAAAAGAGTTGAAAGGTGACTCTGGTAGTGAAGTTTTCGTGTTTTTACTGAGTCCGAAAAATTATAAAATACAACTCGTCTCTTCGTCAAAATCATGTGGAAAACTTGTTGCTACACAAAAATATGCGTATAAAACATATTCGAGGAAAATAATGCGAAAATATATCGAAAAACATGTTTAAAAACCCATTTAGGACTTTGAAAAGCTATAAAAGACCAACAATGGTAAAAAATATTTACTTTTCACTTTTTACCTCTTTGCAGAGCAACAGTGACCCTTTTGTGCTTTGATCATCAGGCGACGAGTGCGACCAATCCAGTGGACCAAATCGACTTCCGTCTGGTTCAGGTAAGAGCCAACCTCTTTGTCCATCTTTTAAGTTATATTTCACTATATTTAATCATTGTTTGAGGTATTTTAGGGAGGGATTTTCAAATTTATGGCTCCGCGGTTGGCGCGGGTTCCAGGCATGGACTCATGCCAATCCACTCTATTTTACACAGAGGTCGTGCCAGTTGGCACGACTATTAGCCAAACAGCCACGCCAATGGCACAACGCAAAATCCGGCTAAAAATTCTCAAAAATCAACCAATGAAATGCAATTTTGAATACCCAAGTAGGTTTATAACATTCCTATGTTTGATTTCATGCAGGCATCCGGCAAAAAGATGGTTATAGAATGGAATGAGAGAGAACACAATGAGGAAGATGAATTGGCAATAAGAAATGGGCATTATATGAATGCTCCCTAGAATTACGGGCCGAAAAAATTCTTTCTCACGCCATGTCTCCAGGCTCAGCCCGAACTACTGCAGTATCTCATCAGCATTTGTGATGAGGATGAGGAGAAGTTCAAACTTCAAGACCAGGTACTTGAGCTCAAAGTATCAGATGTGTACTTCATCACTAGGCTGTCACACATGGGTCTAGTCCCTATCCTGACCGGTACCAGGCCTTCAGGAGAAAACATGACAATGGTCATGGACAGGGTGTGCCGAGGGGCATGCAAAGGAACAGGGAGTGGGAAAGTAGACATTCAGATTGTCCCTAATCTAGCACTGAGAGTAGTGCTACATACCATTACATGGGCTGCGGGATCGCAGGCACTACACAAGGCCACAAAGACACTGCTACTTCTTGCATCAGAGTGCATGAACCCAACTATATTTGACTGGGCCACGGCCATGACCATGAAAATTAAACGGAAACTTGCAAAGTGCAAGAAGACAAAACTGAAACAGTTTGGATATGGGTCTATTCTGGCGTCGTTCTTCCTGGAATGATTACCAATTTTCCAGCGCCAGAAGGCCATAGTACTGGATCCACCACTGAGAGAGCCACGGATGGCTCGATGGGCGGCATTGATGCCCAGGGTAGGGGGTGGCCAGTAGATTTCCTGACAGCCCAAGTTCTTTGACTGGCTCCGATGACAGTTTATCGTCATGGAGGACTGGCCCTATGCGGGCACCGATTTTACTGGAGACCCAGACCTTCCGCTCCTGGAGGGAGAATACTGGGACGAGGAGCTTGGTAAAACTCTTTTTAATTTTATGAGTTTTATGATTTTTTGGTATACATGCGTGTTCTAATAGCTATTCCTATATGTATGCATATGTTGGCCTAGAGAGGCCCGCCAGAATGTCACCAATAGCGAGGAGGACCCCCCTCACTTATGACTCTCAAGGTGAGGGGGGCGAGGGGGACGAGCTCGTACAAAACCTAGAGGGGATTGCTCGTAGAGTTCCAGATTATGCTTCTTTAGCTGATGTTCCCCTCGCTTATCAGAGGCACAACATAGGGGTGCTGAGTCGTCTCCACCGCTTACTGAGGCAGTTGGTGTGGGCAGTGACGTGCTACCATGAGCACCATGCCGATTAGTCGCCTCGTCTTTTTATTTGCATATTTTTTGAGAGACATGTCGTCTCTGGATGTAACTGAAATAAACATGTATATTTTGGTTTTATATGATGCACATGTTGCAAACACTCAACATATATATATACATCTATTTTCTACATGGATCTTGCTTACATATGATAATGTTTTTACAAATTGCGTAAATGTCTATCTAATACCATGTTGGCTACTACATCTGTTAGTGTATTCATTCGTCTTGGCATGTGCTAATATGTGATATAATAAAAATTTCTTTCAAGTAAACGAATACGTAGATACAGTCTTAAAATGCATGGGTTTCTAACTGAATAATGACCATTGAGCTGTAAAACCACAAGCTGTGAGTCCAGATGTACAAATAATGCACGAATACCAAGGTTAACAACCTCATTTAATAATTCAAAAATGACACTATATTCCACGACATTATTTGTAGTAGGCCGTAGACAAACACCTTGTAAATTAACCAACTGACTAGCAGGATTGTAAATTACCTAGGCTGCCGAGGACAGGTTCCTGGTACTGTGGGAGGCACCATCCATGAAACCGACATAAGGAGTAATAGACATATGCACAATCAGGAAGACCCAATAAGAAGAAAAACACTTACAAAGCATACCACACCACACATGCACAAAAATGAAAAAATCACCTATGTACATATACTATGCAAGAATGATTCAAGCATAATATTTCTTCAGGTACAACCCATTTCTGGGCTGCGCCAAAGGAAGACCTTCATAATCGATCAGATCATAAGCCCCATTTTTCAATACACGTTTAATGATATAGGGCCGATGCCACATAGGTTGGAATTTTCCTAACCCAAGCTTGTCATGGGCTTGATCATACAAGAGGACGAGGTCCCCCTTGATAAAAGAGCGCGAAGAAACCGTTTTATCAAAATGAGCTTTAACCTGCTTTTTATGTGCCTCGATAACCAAAGCAACCAAGCGGCGAGTTTCGTCCAATATCTCGAGGTATAGGAGACATTCTTCCTTCGAGGAAGTATCGGGCAGTAATTCCACAACCAATTTTAATGAAGGGATCTCACATTCAACCGGAAGAGTAGCTTCCAGACCATACACCAACTGAAATGGTGTGAATCTGGTTGCACTCGTTGAAGCATCATGACAAGCACCTTGTTCACGGCTTCAACTTGGCCATTTTCCTGGGGTAATATGGCGTTGAGATGTCGTGACACAAGCCCAACTTAGATGTCAGCTCTGCCATCATATATTCCCAAAAATGAGAGCCATGATCAGTGATGATGGCTTGAGGAACGCCGAAACGAGTGATCGCATGGTTGAAAATGAACTGTGCAGTTGTCTTACCATCTGCAGCCAATGTAGGCATTGCTTCCGCCCACTTGGTGAAACAATTTACGGCAACGATAATATAAGCATGCCCCCCAGCCGAGTGAGGGTTACCTGTCATAAAATAAATGCTCCATTTGGAAAAAGGGCCCACGGTAATGACAGGATGTAATGGGAGAGGTGGCACACGCATCTTGCGTTGGAAGATCTGGCATGCATGACACTTTCGTACTGCAGCAATATAGTCTTTAAATATAGACGACCAAAAATAGCCCGCACGAAGGATCTTCTGTGCGGTAGCATAACTAGACATATGAATGCCACAAGTGCCATTGTGACAATCATTCATAACTTTCTCAGCCTCTTCTAAGGTCAAACATTGATGGAATACGGAATCAAATCCAACACGATATAGAGTATCTCCGACAATGTGATATGGTTGCGACTGATGTCGAACGCGGTGTCGAGCATCCTTTGTTAACTCGGACCAAAAGGTTGATGTCTGGAGGTACACGATGATATCACCGTACCATGGATCGAGAGTGCCGATTAAGAAGAGAGTTTCGTCCGGGTTATGATCCTCAGATTAAGACAAAATAGAGTCGGAAGGGAGAGAACAAATGAGATTAGCAAAAACCAGTTATTTCTTTGATTTGACAGTAGTGAACTCCAAATCAAACTCTTGGAGGATCACAATCCACTTTGAGTACTTGCCCCCCAGCAATTTTCGAGACAAAATGTAAGTCATGGGGTTGCAGTCGGAAATCACAGTTACCGTGCGTAATAGGATGTAATGGTGAAATCGCTGAATGGCTTGGACTACGACCAATGCCAACTTCTTGACATGTGCATAGCACGTTTCAGTGATGAGAAGGTTCCGAGACATGTAATAAATCACGTGTTCGTTACTGTCATCGTCATCCTGCACCAGAACCATGACAATTGAACTGAATGCGGCAGCCAAATAGAGGGTAAAGTCATGATGATAGTTCTGCGGATGTATAATGGAGCATTGACAAGCAACGTCTTAAGGTTATCGAAATATTGCTGAGCAATCTCGTCCCAACAGAAAGGGACGTCTTGTTTTAGAAGTCGCGTGAAGCCTTTGGCTACCTCCGCATAGTTCGGGATAAAACGACGTAAGAAATTCTCTTTCCCTTGAAGACTCTGAAGCTGATGCAACGAGGATGGGGAGGGGAGATTAACAATAGCCTCAACCTTAAGAGGGTCAAGGAGAATTCCGTCCTTAGAG
The DNA here is from genome assembly GCA_034641835.2 of Pinus albicaulis. Taxonomy (NCBI): domain Eukaryota; kingdom Viridiplantae; phylum Streptophyta; class Pinopsida; order Pinales; family Pinaceae; genus Pinus; species Pinus albicaulis. Next base: position 1,278,897,405 of record CM076575.1, on the reverse strand, counting down.
ACAATGAACCCTAAAAGTCGACCAGAGTTAATGCAGAAGACGCACTTATGAGGATTAAGATTGATGTTGTAACTTCTACAGCGGAGAAAAATTTGGCAGAGATGTTCCGAATGGTCTTTACGCAGAGTTGAATGAGCTGAAAGGTCATCGAAGTATGGCTAAACAAAATTACGTATGTCGTGAAAGGCGTAAGACATGGCACACTGGAAGGTAGCCCCAACATTTTTTAAGCCGAAAGGGAGTTTCTTATAGGTGAATGTTCCCCACAGACAGATAAAAGCAGTCTTATGTTAATCAGATGGGAGGATATTGATTTGATTATAAACTAAAATTCTGTCCATAAGGGAAAAGATCTCACTCCCCGCACAATCGTCAATGATTTGATCGATAAAAGTGGTGGGATAATTGTCCTTAGGGAAAGCCTGATTGATATCTTGATAGTCAACTTAGACTCGAATTGTGCCCTGCTTCTTATCCATAGGGACAATGTTGGAAACCCAATTTATCAGAGGGATCAGATATATGAAACGCGCTGTAAGAAGTTTCTCAACTTCAGCTTTTATAGTAGCGGCTTTCCGAGGATGCACTGGACGTAGACGATGGCACACAGGCTTCGCACTGGGATAGGGGGGAATTTCGTGCACGACGATACTGGGATCAATTCCAGGCATCTCTTCGTAAGACCAAGCGAAAACATCACGGAATTCTCGGAATAGACTAGTGTACATTTGAATTTCATTGGTAGAAAAATTGACTCCCATATGGATGTTCTTGACAACCCCCGGTTTAACAAAGATGTCGATAGGCATCGTTTGGGTAATATTACTCAAATTTCCTTCCGAAAAAACTTCGTGAGTCAATATTGGCGTTTGGAGCGGCGGAGAGGGAACCTGAGATGCGAACTGCTCAAGAAAATTAGACATTGTCCCCAAGCTAGGCATAAACGAGGAACGATGATTCCCATCTCTCCACGACAGATCTTCGAGAGACATAGTCTCCATGATAGCTTCGTCAAACGAAAAAACTTCTCTCAAAGGATCGGGAGAATCTGCATGGCCGAGCCAAGGGGATTGAGAATAAACATCAAGAGCCATGATCAAAGGAGCATTATCGGTAGGAGGAGGATCCAATGCGGCAATGATCTCACAATAATTGATTTCAACCAGGGTCAGAAGCAGCGATTCTCCAAAAGAGGCAACCTATTCAGGAGAAGGCATGATCCATTGGTCATCCGACCTAGAGATCATATTGACTTGAACGGTATTCGGTGGTGGAATGGGGAAAATACCCATGAGAACGGGGTCCTTGAAAAGACCTGGTCCTATACTATCAGGGGGATTAGGAATTTGATCCACGTATGGCACGTTTTTCTTAGAATATGAGGTAAAGAAAGACAACTGATCAACAGTAATAATCTTTCCCTCATGTGGAAACTTCAAAAGTAGAAAGAGGGTGGATGGAATGCACAACATGGTGTGGGTCCAACTGTGACTGAGTAGAAGATTGTATTTGAGTTTGGCATCAACAACTTCCACTTAGACATTGATTGTCTTTCCTTGCAATGTAATAAGTAGATTGGCGAGGACACCCAAGGGTTTCAATTCCCTTCCATCAAATGCCTCGAGGGCATTGGGAGATGAAGTGAGGGCTGGAGAGCCAATGGCCTTCTAGCAAGAAGATGACATAATGAAGGTAGATGCACCTTCGTCCACAACGACTCTATGAATATTGAGGCCATTAACGCCGACTTGTATAAAAAGCGCAATATGGTGCAGAAATCGGGGGACGAAATTCTCTAGATCGAAGGTGAGAAGGCTAGAATCGACAAGATCCATTCCGCTGATTGCAGATAACAAAGCTTTCCATTGAGATGGACAACTCTGAAGTACTTCCAGCGGACATCATGGAAGGCGTTTGTGCTAGATCCTCAACAATGCTGTAATGCTGAGCAGCACCGGCTCGGATTATAGGAATACTTTCGGAGAACACCTTTGGAAGGTGGTCGTACAACGGGTTCAACATTAGGAATTTCAATCTCAAGAGAACCAGAGGAAAATGGGGGAGGAGGGCCATCAACGAATTCCTTCCCAGCTTCCTGGCGTGATCCAGTATAATCCTTCGACCGAGTGGAAATAGAAATAGGTGCAACACTATTCATCATGAAAACCTCAGACCCAAACGGTGCAGATGGCGAAGGCTGCTTGACCATCTGGGTCTGTTGAGATGGAAAAGGTTCCTTAAGAACTGCTAGAGTTCCCTTAGAGCCCTTAAGAAGTTGACTAACCTCGGATCGTCTAGGACAATCTTTAGTGTAGTGTTCTTCATTAGAAATTAGGCAAGGGTACTTCAGTTTTCGCTGTGAACCATCATCAGCATGTGGTTTGGACGATTCTAGTTTTGGGGCATTGGATTTGGCTTTTGCTTTGCCCTTCTTTTTCCCTTTGGAAGTCTTGTCCGCAGGATTGGCCTGGACGGCGTTGACCTCTGTGATCTTACCAGAATCTGGGGTAGCTTGAGGAGCAGAATTGTTGGAAGAATTCGATTTCTGCTTCCCATTGGAAGACTTGCGAGAAGTCTGAGAGATGAAACCAATAACACCATCTACTGATGGACTATCTGGCGCTTTAGAGGTCCCTGGTCACAGGGCATCAGTCAAGATGTCGTATAATGTTCCTGATTGAGAGTACACTAAATTGAGGTACTAAGCACGAGCAATGGCCTCTTCCTCGGTTACACATGCCCCCATAGCAATGTCTTGTGAAATCTTATTAACAAAAGAGGTAGTGAACTAGTAATTTAGAATCTGATCAGGAATGTCAAACTTGATCAGACGAAGACAACGTCACCATTCGTGAATGTGATCTGAAATATGCGTAGCTTTGTCCTGTTTCAGAGATGTCAGGAGATGCGTCCCGGCTTCGTAATGAACCGGTAACTAGAAATGAGTTAGGAATTACATAGCTAGAGTATTAACATCTTGAAAAATACCATGGGACAGTTCTATATACCATTTAGTAGCAGCGCCGGTGAGAGTGCACTGGAAAAGACATAGACGAATCGAGTCATCCACCCAAGAATTCGAAGAACACCATAAATTGTATGTCATGACGTCTGCGTGGGGGTCTTCTCCAGATTTTCCCTCAAAATTAGGACAATCACTAGGCACCTTCGTCGAAACTGGAGGCCAATATGGATTATGAATAATCGGATCATTGGTTAATTTGGACACGTCTGGTAACTCCAACATGGTGAGAAAAGGTAATTGAGGGTTAAAAGACATGCCAAGTCCCCGATAAGGACCTGTACCTATACTCCATCCTGGTTGAGCATAACTCTGCCCCCAATGGTTCTATCCTAGAGGATTCTGACCATAGGGGGTATAAGCCGGATAATTGGGTTGATATGACGGCTGAAAACTAGGATACAGGGGTTGATAACCAGGGTACTGATTCTGATTATACGTGGGTCCCGATTGAGCAGTGTACAGATTTTTCTGCAGAGTATAAGTATAGCCTGGTTGTTGAGGGTAATAACCAGAACCTTGAGGCGGGTTGTAAACCCGTTGAGACTGACCTTGAGGGTAATAGCTGCCTTGGGGTCGAACGGGCTGCTGGTAAGTGGGGCCCTGCTGAGTCGGATAAGTCGGGCGCACAGGTGGATTTAACTATGGCATAGAATAGATCGGCAGCTGAGCAAGGTTAACAGGCTGTGCAGGTTGTCCTAGTTGAACAGGTTGACCTGGCTGATGAGGGGCACTAGGTTGCCCCGGCTGAGCTGGTTGGCCTGATGGCAGGAGTGGGCCAGGTTGTACCTGATAATTAGGTTGACCTGGGACAGGACCATAAGATGGCCCTAGTTGTGTAACATTTTTACCAATTGGAAAATGAGGCTTCTGAGGTTGTACCAAAGGTTGAAAAGGATGGGTTTTCCCCCTAGGACCGTATGAAGGCCCAGGTTGATACACCGGTTGCCCTGCCGGTCCTTGAGGTTTCCCTAGTCGGACCACAGGGTGAGGCTATAAAGGTTGACCTTGAGGATTGTAAGACTGCCCTTGTGGGCCGTAAAATAATCCTTGCTGGACCGAAGATTGTCCCTGTAAGGGTTGCCCTTGCAGGTCGTATGCATACCCTGGCTGGGCCGAAGGTTGTCCTTGGAAGGGTTGTCCTTGTGGGCCAAAAGCATATCCTTGCTAAAATAAAGGTTTTCCCTGAAAGGGTTGTCCTTGTTGGTTCAAAGGTTGCATAGGTAGGGTAGGTATAAAACCGTTAATATACTGATAAGCCTCAGGAGCAGGAAAATGAATAGGGTTGCCGTGCTCATCATATTGAAATGGAAATGAGTAGAACGGGGCACCATCCACTCCATAATGAGAAAATTAAGGACGGTTAAGGTCCTGAGAGGATTGATCAACCTGGGAGATCGACGGCTGTAAAGACATCTGATAATCTTCGGGAGAAAGGTTCTTAGGAATGGCAGAAGCTATATACACGTCTTCAGGAGCTGACGAGGTCTTAGTTGACTGAGTGGTGACAACAGGCATAGACATAGCCACGCATACAGTAGGTCTAACAGGTATCGATGTGATAAAAGGAGATGTCGTGAGAGGTGTCGATGGCAACATCCCTAACGAGGGAATGGTCAGTTTCATGGACGGAGTTGATATTCCCATAGAGGCAATAGTGGCATGACTTGACTTAAAGTCCTATATCTAGCTGGGAGTGATGGACCAGGTGAAGACAGAACAGATGGTTCAGGGATGTCTTCGGGAAGAAGCTGGTAGTCTTCACCAGAAGTAGGAATTCCCTCACTAGGAATAGGACTAGATGAGTCCATATCTGACCCTGCCGTAAGATCTTCTAAAAGACGACGGGGACTAGAAGGTACGACAGAAGCCAAAAATGGTGATCCCGATGTAAGAGGAGGGAAGTGTTCCCCAACTTCAAATCCAAACCAAGCGTTGGACAAGGACCAATTGAACCCAACTGGTACTCCAAAGGGAAGCTCAAATATAACCAGTCCCCCAAAGGGAAACTCGGATACAACAGGTTGTTGATGCTTAGCAGAGGACTGAGAGGCTTATGAGGAATCATCTGTATAAGGACTACTAGTAGACAAAACTGATGGTTCCGCCATGGTGAAAATAAAAAAAAGAGGAAGAGATCAAAACAAAGACACATAGGAAAAAACCAAGGAAAACAAAAATAGGCCGAAAAAATCAATCTCTAAATGGGTGTGTGATCATAGGTGATTAATTTTACCACATTGAAACTGAAAATTTTACTGTTTCATGTTTTAAGAGTCTAGAAACGAGTAAAAGATGACTTTATCAATTTCAGTTTGAAAACAAGCGTGAAAGGACAAGTGCATGATGATCTTTTCAAATTTAGGGAGTCAGTAAAGATCAAAATGACTGCTTTGGTAATCTAGGTAAATGGGTGTACTAGATATTTGTGAATTGCCATATACACCTTGGTAAAAATGAAAGAGAAATCAACCAAGGACTTAACGTACGTGCATGTAATCTCTACAAATTCTATGTTTGGTGTATCATGGGTAAAAGGTGGCAGACTCAGCTTCCTATGGATAAAGGATTTGCAACCTAATGGGGTCTCCCTTTATATACACGATGGTACGGGGAGCACAAGTCTGTACTAGTGCTTTTTGTAGCCAAATGGCGAGCGACAACTGCTAGGCTTAAAGACGCCGGAACACGTCTCTACCTTAGACTACTAGATGTTTCATTAAGTTTCAATTCTGCCTTAGGTTAATTCAGTAACTTCTAAATTTGATCTTCAATTTACGTTTCGATTTCAAGGCCCTATCGAATGTTGGATCTCAAAAAACCTCTAGATGGAAACTACATGCCACAAAATATCATTTCGTTCAATGAAGAGCTATCTATGGGAGAGTTGAGATCTTTCAAATGACAGCAAAATGAACACAAAAACATCCACTATTGTTTTCAATGCAAGCTAATGAAACTGGAAAACTTTTCTCTAGAATTATACAACACTAGTAATGCGAAAGAGTTTTCATTTTTCACTATGCCAATAAAAAATGCAAAAGAATTTATTTTTTTATTTTTCAATATATTAGAGAAAATGCACTAAATAAATGAAAAACTATTGAAAAAATCAATTTGAGAATGATAAAGAGAGAGTTGAAACGAAACAAGTTCAGTTAACTCAAACAAACACAATCAAGACTCAAACCGATGACGAAATCCCTCAAAGCAAAGAAGAATCTCGAAAGAGACTCAAAAAAGCCATGCGATCTAGGATTGGAGCAACACAAAGAAAAAATGAATAAAAGAGAGGAAAATCACTCAATAAACACAATGACTCAATTGGATTCAACAAGATGAATGCAAAGAAGCAGAAACAAAGTTTACCAGGAAAGCAAAGACCCAAAACTCCCACGGGAGGCTCAGCACACTGAAGCACCTAGAAGCCCTAGGGCTAAAATGAAATACCCACTGAAAAGGGCGAACAACCAGAGGGCAAGGGCTAAACACAATAAAAAATGACTTTAAAGCACTCAATCAATCAGAAAACACAAACCAAGATCAAAACTCAAGCTCAGAGAGTTCAAGAACAGGCAAACCCTAAAACCAAGTAGGGTTGGCGCGCCTGTCTGGATGTAATCTGCGCCAAACAGGGAATGGCGTGGGGGCCTAACTAGCAAATAGCACCCTTCGGTGCAATTGTCAGATGGATAACAACGCAAATCAGGTTTACGCTGAGAAAATTATGAAAATGGACAAATAAAGGCTAGATCTGGCCTTTTGGGGGTTGAACAGGGTTTTAACACCAAGGAAGGTGAACCATAAAAGAATAATAATCAAACTAAAGCCAAAAAAAAACCCAATGGAGGAAGGAAAAACTCCCACTGATCCCCAGTGGAGTCGCCAAATTGTTGTGGAGGTAAATCCCCTCTGCGGATAGAGGCGATCCCACTAGCCCTATAGTGGGTCTAGCAACAATCGAAACACGCAAAGCTATTGATTCCTAGTTACAAAAGACAGAATCGCGATAGATCGCTTACCGTGATTCCTTCGCTGTTGTTGTCAAAGAAGAAGTGGCACTTCCATTCCTAGTTGGACAGGTCATGATCCATGAGCTTGCTGCATCCAGATACCTGTACAAATGCAAAGAAGAGAGACAAAATGCAATGTAATATTTCACACTTTATAACTATCAATCAGTTGGAGAGGAACGAATAAAATTGCATTATATAATGGACAAACGCAATCATGGAACCAATAGCAGAGTCATTTATATTAAGATACGAGAGAAATATTACAACCGGTGCTTTGACATCGTGATCTTCCTTCGACAGGGTTCCAGCGGGACGTGTCTCACAAAGCTCGTCAGGGGTTTGACAGAACTCTCTCTCTCACAGGGTTCTCCTTAGCTCTGCTCTTGATTGTCACTCAACTATAATTTCCTTCCCCAAAGTTCAACTAGCTAGAAAATGGAGAGGGCATGCTTTTATAAACGAAGAAGGAGAGGTTAGGCTCCCTATAAACATGGGGAAGAGTCCTATCTCTTAGGAAGGTTCCATGAGAGGTGGAAAACCACTTCCTAAACAGGGAGATCCGAAGCCAAAAAACCCAACCTATTTTTGATGATCCATTCTGAAGTTGTTAGAATCAAACCTCCACCTTCTATTTGTTAAAAAACATTCCAAAATAGGTTGGTGCGGGCAGAATATAGGGACAGAGCACCAGCTGGCATGCCTACTAGTGTAAATTTTCCCCATTGGCGCGAGGGATGAACTGGCTACTCGCGCCAATGCCAAAACATGGTTTTTTGGGGCTTTCATGAGGAAATGTTCTTCAGGAGAATTCTTGCCCTTATGCAGAAGGATGCTATTAAGGTGTTTTCAGGACATTTTACTATTCACAGGCCACGGGAATAGTTCTCCAATGTACGGGATGAGGGATTGTAGGGACGGTGACAAAATGCTGTGTAACAGCGGGGTGGGCGAAGATTTTATTCATGAAAATCTGACATGGATGGCACTTTTGGACTGCTGCGATGTAGTATTTAAAAAAAGTGGGCCAATAGTATCCTGCACGCAAGATTTTATGGGCAGCAGCTATGCTTGAAAGATGACCGCTGCACACCCCCACGTGACAGTCATTTAAAACGTGTTCTACCTTGTTAAGAGTGAGACAACACCGAAGAAGAGTATCGACAACATGACGATATAGAGTATCGTTTAGCAGGAGGTAGTGTTTCACTTGGTGACGAATATGATGACTGTCGTCTGACATGAGAGTTGGGTGGAAATGTTGAGTTTGGAGGTAGACCAAAATGTCTCCATACTAAGGATTAGAAGAATCGACTAAGTAGACAGATTCATTAGGAAATGGATCATGAGCTACATCTTTCGGGTCAATTCTGGGAAGGTTCGTTAGTAATTCGGCAAAGACTAGAGATTTCTTTGCTTTGGTAGTAGTGAAACCCAAATCGAACTGTTGTAGGATCACAATCCATTTGAAATATTTTCCTCCGATAATTTTTCGAGATAGGATGTGTCGCATGGGATTCTCCAAATCAATTATGGTAGTCTGCCACAACAATATATAGTGTCGAAGTCAGGTGACAACAAAGACCACCATGAGAGATATTTTCTCCACATGTGAATATTGTAGCTCGGGTCCAATGAGACCTTTTGACAAATAATATATCACACTATCGTCAACATGAACTTGAACCAAAACCATTCCTAACGAGGATGGTGACACTGCCAGGTAGAGGAGAAAGTCGTGGGAGTAGTTGGGGGCACTAAGAAGTGGGGTGGAAACAAGTGCTCATTTCAAGGCATCAAATGACAGTTGAGCTTGGTCATCCCACAAATATAGTTTCTGTTTCTTAAGTAAGAGCATAAATCCTTTCATCGTCTCGGCATTGTTCACTATGAAACGACATAAAAATTTTTCCTTCCCTTGCAAACGTTGGAGTTGCAGAATGGATTGTGGTACAAGTAATTCAATGATTTCCTTAACCTTATCAAGATCAACCCTAATCCTATGCTTGGAAACATTAAAGCCCAGAAGGAATCCAGAATTGAAAAGAAATACACACTTATGGAGATTGAGATGTATATTGTAGAACCTACACCGAGCGAAGATTTGTTTAAGATGCACAAGGTGGTGGGCTCGCTTGTTGGAGTGAGCTAGAAGGTCATCCAAGTAAGCTTGTACAATGTGTCGAATATCGTGAAAGGCATAGTCTATAGCCCTTTGAAAATTTTCTCCCGCATTCTTTAAACCGAATGGGAGTTTATGATACAAAAATGTGCCCCAAGGACAAATGAAAGCGGTTTATGCTGGTCATATTTTTTAATCACAATCTGGTTATAGCCCGAGAAGCCATCCATAAAGGAGACAGCTTCACATCCAGTGCAATCGTCGAGAATATAATCTATAAACGACATAGAATAATTGAATTTTGGACAAGTGGCGTTCAGATCGCGATAATCAACACAGGCTCAAATGGTGCCTTGTTTTTTATCTATGGGAACCGGATTGGAAACCCATTTCATCAAAGGAATGGGATAGATGAAACCATCATGTAAGATTTTTTTGACTTCAGTATTAATGGTGGCTACTTTGCGAGGGTGGACAGGTTGGATTCTTTGCCGGACAGGCTTGGCATTGTCATAAACTTTGATTTCATGCTCAACAATAGACGAATCTATGCCGGGAATTTCGTTGTAAGACCAAGAAAACACATCACAGAATTACTTAAAAAGGGATGTGAAGCATGCAATTTCCTCGAGTTTGCAATCGGCTCTAATCTGAATGTTTTCCATGATACCCATTTTGACCGAGATATCTATGAGCATAGTCCTGGAAATATTGCCCATGTTCCCTTCCGAATCGATAGTTTGAACAATTGTGTAAGTGGAGGGAACAATATTAGGTGGGTCAAAATATGGGATTTAATTAGTGTTTGCGTCCGAATCGGACATCGAAGCGCGATGATGGAGCTCTCCCCAAGTTTGTTCTTCTAGAGACATGACCTCTCAAATAGCTTCATCCGTAGGCAGAACTTCATTGAGGAGATCCCTAGAAAGAACCATGATGGGTGGGAGGGTGGTACCATTGGTCGAAACCAAAGCAGTGGAGGGTTTAGATGCTATTTGGATGGCTTGATAAGCCAAATATATCGATGATAGTGACATCTGATCTCCATAGGAATAAATGTCTAAAGGCGCCGGTAGGATCCATGGATCTATAGAGCCATCCGAAATGGTGGATATAATTGCAATCATATGTGGAACCTCAGGTTGCGGGAGAGGAAAAAAAAACCCATCAGGGAAGATGCCTTCAGAAGACCAGTACCGATGCTGACGTACGAGTCAGGAACGCCTCCTACTAGGGGTACAGTGCTACTTGGTAAGGTGGAATAATCAGGGGTGCAAAAGGATAACTGATCCACTATGACTATTTTCCCATCCAATGGAAAGAGGATGAGTCAGAAGACTGAAGAGACAATGACCATTTCATAAGACCAACTACGACCCAACAACAGACTATAGTCGAGATGATGATCTACGACTTCTATTTCCACTATTATTGTTTTCCCGCTAAGCAAAATGGGAAAGCTAGAAAGGTAGCCTTTGGGAGGAAAGTGTGGCCATCAAAAGCTTTAAGGAAATTCAATGGTAGAAACAAAGTAGAAGAACCCAAAGCGAGCCAGCATGCAGTTGACATAACATAGGTCGAAGCACCTTCGTCTATGACAGTGCAATGGATTGGTCTCCCTTTCGACACAACTTTCACCTGGAATGCAAGTTGGTGTGAGAGACGAGGTTTATATTTCTCCATGTCGAAGATGGCTAGGTTAGAATCCTGGGGGTCGATTCCACCAATGGCTGAAAGCAGAGATTTCCTTTGCATTGGGAAAGTTTGCAATACTTCGAGTGTAGAAATGGCTAATGGTGCTTGCGCCAAATCTTCTACAATATTGTAGTTTTGGGCAGCACGTGAAAAGGTATTATGAGTTGTGCGTCAAAGTGTCCCTTTGGGGGGACGAATCGCGGGGCCATTAGCAGGCCTTTCGATATGAAAATCGTTGGGCGGTAGTGGATTCGAACTAGTACCAGGTTCCTGAGCATTAATGATAGGATTTCCATAAATTTTGGCTTGTGTTTGGAGTTCAACACTTTCAATGCCATAAATGGTGGATGATCCTTCACCAGCAGGATGGGTACCACCGTTGCCCCTTTGCGGGGGTTGTGGTCGGTTTGCAACCATGTGTTGTTCTTGCTGTTGTGGATTAGGGAAGGGATCATGGAGAATGCGAGGTGTCCTCCTAGAGTCCTTGTTTGTGATAAAATCTGTGCATTCCTGTAGCTGAGGACATTTGTATGTCAAGTGGTCCTACACACAGATTCTGCAAGGAAATTTCATGGGTTTCTCCTTTCCTTTTTCGTTCTTAGCAGCTTTTTTCTGATTTGGATTATTTTGAGTATCCAACTACTCTTCAGAAGAAAAGGTATTTTTCTTATTCTTCTTGTTCTTGACACTAGGTTTTTGTGTAAAGTGCACAAAATTTACCTCAGCGGTAGGAAGAGTAGTCGATTGGTTAGGGGTGGTGGCAGCCGAAGAACATTGGGAGGTTTGTGCACTAGGCTGTTTTATGGCTACGCCGGAGATTACACCACCGAGGCTGTCGGCGTGCACTTTGGGTTTCTGAGTAGCGCGAGGATTTAGATTTCCAGAGGCATGGGGGAGTAAATCATACAACGTGCCATATTGCGAATAAATCAGATCTAAATGCTGTGCACGACAGATGGATTGGTCTTCCGTGACTGTACCCAACAGGAAAACATCCTTAGCTAGGGGTGGTAAGAGTGACTTACAAAACCATTTGGATAAGAGATGATCCGAGATTGGCTCTTTGAGAAGCCTCTGCCGACGTCTCCATTCATGAATGTGATCGAAGATGTGGGTGGCAGTGTCTTAGCGTAGTGAGGTTAATATTTTTGTGTTGGTTTTGTAACTAATAGGTAATTGGAATTTCTTAAGAAATTTCGTATCTAAGGCGCAAAAAGTGTTGACGGCCCCACGTGGTAACTCAATGTACCATTTGGCAGTGTTGTCTGTGAGAGTGCGGGGGAAAATTCAAAGCTGGATACTATCATCCACCATGGAGTTAGAAACAAACCATAGATGAAACGTAACCAGATCATCCCCTTGTTTCCCGTCAAATTTAGGGATGTCAGACGAAATCTTGTGCAGTACTAGAAACCAGAGTGGGTTGTGGTTGATGAGATCATTGGTCAGTTTGTAGATGTCAAGGATGTCTAGAGCTGCCGAAAATGGCAATTTTTTTTTGCCCCAGGATCTAGCCAAGGAAGTATTGGCTGACCATTCGGACCTTAGGGTCCGCCCATCAATGTGTTACCAATGGGATAAGTAGGACTTTGTTGATAGAAGTTTCCTATGGGTAGGGGTGCATGGTTGTTGTCCGTAGGGTACGTTGTACTGAGGGGCGAACTGTTGGTTGCCCTCAGTGTAAAAGTTACCCCCTTTCCCAAATTGATTTTTGGGTTGGTTTGACCATATGGATGTGATAGAGTTAGCCAAAGGCATATTTCTATTTGCATAGTTAAGAATCGGTATAGACCCCACACAAGAAGTTTGACCACTCAAAGGAACAACATTAACAATAGGCTATCATGTTTTTCCCAATCATTGTAGGGGTACTGAGGTGCCCCCCAACATATATGTGTTGGTGACATTGCCCCCTGGTATGGTGGCCAAGGGGTTAGAACTTAGCAAAGTGTTCCAACCGAAAGGGTTTCTAAAAGGAACCGAAGTAGCCCTACTAGTGGGAGCGAAAACTGTGGGTCCTGGCGCAGTCACAATAGGAGAAGATCCTGAAGGGTTCAGAGGTCTGCTAATAGTTGTGGTGACTGGATTGCTGGGGCCAGGTATAGCCTGGTTACTGGGGCTGCCAATCATTAGTGTAGAATTGATAACTGGCGAGGAAGATGGTGGCGGACTAGATTTGGTTACCATTGGCATCGACCCCATGGGCACCGGTTGTGAAAAAAATGTTGGTGCACTCGAAGACATATCTTGGCCTGGTGTAACGTAAACTAACACTAGCCCAAATGAGTCAGTGAGAGGAGGATTGAAAGGAGGTACGAATCCTTCCGTAAAAGGATCCTCTGGAAACTTTGTATGATACGGGGCTCTGTGAAAATTAGGGGTTGTCACTGGAGACTGCTCTTTCGAAGAAGGCACTGGCTCACTGAGACTTGACTCCTCCTCTAGTGTCAATGGAGGAATACCTAGCTATCGTCGAGACAGATGGAGAGAGTCGAAGGATGCCACGGTCATGACCTGTTTACTTTTAGAAAATTTTAATTATTTATGATGTATTATAAAGTCTCAGTGATAGTAACCACACACCTAAAAAAGAAAAAAGAAAAAAGGACTTCTAAAATCAATCAACAAGCAGCAAGAACAGAGTGACCCCATCTGAGTACTATCGTTTTCTGGAGATGAAACTCAGTATCACAATAGCATATAGAGAGGGTTGCTCATAAACACAGTTACGATTACTCTAGAGCTTCGCCCAAACCTCAGACAATAGGTGTAAGCACTCTTGTGAAGATGAGTGCCCTCCCAAAGACCGAAGATAGAGTAGGTCCGTCTGTTTTAGGTACCAGGATAACCCATCCTAGTCACCTTGTGTAAGTCCCTAAAAATTCTGGAAACTAAATATACCTCAAATCACAGACATCATCAGGGGGCTCACAGTCATAGACAACACACTATATGGGCAGAACACCTAGATCACTGATCTAGTTTGGACATCCATGAAGGGAACCCCAATATATAGCATTCCCACTGAATGCACTCGAAGGTGGGCTACCTTCTCATGCACCTTGGTGTTGTCTTGCACTGAACTCCAGTGGTAGTGGAGTGGTCTCGATAATATGAGTGCAGTAGGATTTCACTTTTTAATGACTCTAGTTTCAAGTTTTGAGATCTTGGGTGATTTTCTCACTTCTCCTACCCCAATATCCTAGCCTAAAATACTTAGGTGTGAGCTTAGAAAAAATTATATGATTAATTTTATTATCGCTTGATTCTTAGCGTACTTGATTATTAGTCTTGCAGAGGGGGAGTGGACATATGAAATGTGATGAGACTCTGACTCAAAAACCATGCAGAAACATGCTCTAAATATTCAATTCAATGAAGAGTTTATTCTACATGGAGAGATTATTTCAAAATTCGTGCACCAAACATTAAAATAACACAGTTAAACTTAAATATTAAGACATATATCTATCTTCTCTTAACAAATTTTTAACCAAATATTTTCAGAATTAATTCAGTTAAGTTCATAAAACTTTTAAAAAAATTATTCTTCTTCAAAAATTAGATGCTACTAACATTACCATTTTAAACAAGAACTAAAGACAAAAATTCTAACTGGTAATCAAGCACAGGGATCCAACAAAAGAAGCTAATATGGTGGCCAATAAGTCCACATCCAAAGGGAAACACAACAGAGGTGTAAACAACAGATTTTGGCTGGGTAACGCTGGCAAGAAGAGGTTACAGAGCATTAATATTGAGACTAACGTATTTTATCTAAACATAATAAGTGTTATAATGCACTGAAACACTCAGAGGGAGCGTTACTCAGGGTAAATTTGTATAGATGGCTAAGCAGGGTCTAATCTAGACTATGTGAGCTTTTGAGATGATTACTGAGCATATAAATTGGTCAGAGGATATATGAACACAGGAAAAAAGGTAAAGTCATAGGGACAACTCAGAAACTTGTGGTTTAATCCCTAGTGGGGTCGCCATTTCTGCTATAGGGTAATATGCTTGGATGTTGGTTATTGGGTATCCTCTCAGGGCTTTCCGGTGCCTGAGGAAGACTGTAAGATTAGCTATAAAGTTCCAAAGATACTACATACATGTTCATACTAATATATATAATTGAAAAAGAAATATTGAAAGGATTACCTCTTTGTAGATGGAATATCCTATGGATAACATCAAGTAGCGAAGTAGAAGTCCTTCTTCACCGGCTCCAAATCCAGATCCTACAACCAATCAAAGCACCCGCATAATCTCTACAACAATATATATTTCTATCAATTAAACTAGCATATAACAAACATAAAACAATGCAGATATAAGTCGCTCGTATCATGCTACATAGATGATTTAACAACAATTGTGACATTGATGCATTGAGTGGAGAAAACAAATGCAATTCTATTGATTTATGAAAAGGAGGATTACAACCATCAGTTGCACCAAGCCCTCCTTAATCTTCCAATTCCTCTCTCTCTTTCTCTATCTCCGAGTGTGATGATGCTCAAGGCAGAAAGTTCTCAATGAACTTCACCGATATTCAAGCCTCACATTAGAACAATGAAATTATGCTCCACATATAATCAAAATTTTGACCTTAGACCAAGAGCCCACAGCTCCAATTTATAGGAGATGGAGAGGACAAACCTTGCCAACTCTTTCAACCAGTTTAAATCGGGAAAGATCTAGATGTGTCCTCACTTTTCCTTGATTTTTCCTTCCTTGGGATTTTAGTTTTGATTGGCAACACTTAATAAAAGGTTTATGCCATTTAGTTTCCATTTTCAATTGACTCTTTCTGAGAAAAATATAGAAATTCCAGTTAGTTTTCCATAATATATTTCCCTTTTCACATTCAAACATGGATAACGCTGCCTCTTGGGCAAGACAGAGCATTACCCTAGGCATTAAAACTCCCTTTTCATGGCTCAGGTGCGTTATAACTCTGCCTAGCTGTTTATGGGTGCGTTACCTTGGAAAAAATGGGTCTTGTCGAGATGATTTTCTTCCATCCATGTTACCTTCTCCTCTGAGCTGATGACGAGTTCATTTTTTCCTGTAACAACAGGAGCATGGAAGAAAACTCAAACAAAAGGCTACCCTACCTTACAAGAATGCAATGTCTAAATGAAACGAAGAGGTATCTTCCTCTTCAAAGAATAAACGCAGGAGAAAACTTATTCTGACAAAGGGATCCTCAATGGAAGTCACCCCTGAAGCTTTAACACCAAGCCCTATTCTAGAGACTAGATAAGAGGACGAAGAAGAAAATTCCACTCCAGCACCAGAGGAACCAACACTGGCACAAGTATTTTCCTCTCTCAAAACATCAGTTAAGGGGAAAAGAAAAGTTTCAGATACTAAAACATAAGAAACAACTATAGCCCAGCTTTATTCATCTCTTAGTTCACCAACCAAAGGAAAGAAGAAAGCCATAATCCACTCATACCCATATTTTGAGGAAGAAAGTAGTGAAACAGAGTTTAGTGAAACAAATTTTGAAGAGGGGCAATCAACCAGAGTTATGCATGGAAGAAGGAGGCCGTCATACATCCCTAATCCATACATTCAAAGGCCTCATCCCAGACCAAAGAATAAGCTCAGGCTAGCAAGAAAACTCATATCCAACCCTACTGTCAGAGATGAGATAATAAACATAGATGAAAGTCCAGAAAATGATCCAGGGAAGAAGAATACTCAGAAGAAAAAACAATTACAAAAGAGAAAGCCAAACAAGAGGGTCACCAAGGTAGAAGCTATTAGGATTTTTTCTTCTATACTAGATATTTAATGATTGAATGTCTAAAAGCATGAAAATCTGAAGAATCATATAATTTTTAGCTTATATATAGAAATATCATAAATAACTACCTTTTCCAGAAAAGTAGCTATTATTTTCAGAATTTTTATAAGATGAAAAGGTAGCTTTTCCTTCTGGTTTCGAAGAATGACACCCAGTGGTGATAAAGTGAATGTAGCCTCAATGGTAATGGTTTTTTCCAAGTCTCATCCAGTCAAGTTATCTTTCAGATGTCATTTTCAGTTGGTTACTCCTACACTTTTGTGGATAAAGGTCCAGGTGTCTTTTTTAGTTGGCAGTTGCACTTTTTGCGGAGGAAGCTTTTCCAGAAAATGAGGAGCACTCAGCCACCTCAACTCAGCCACTTCAAGCTCCATACTATCATGTTTTGTCTTCATTATATTTTAGAATAATTTTCTGTTATGTTTAAGATAATATTTACTATATGTAATGGATTGTAATAAAGTCTCTAAAATAAACTTGCACTTTTTGTGGAGGCTTTAACAGAACACCCTTTTGTATATATACTATGTAAACAAACGAAGAAAGGCTTCATTGGTTGTTCATATTATGGTATATTGTATTGTATATTTTTGAGTATATAATATATCCAGATGCACCCTTGAGGACTCACAAACCAAATGGTGTGTGTATTGTTTTCCGTTATGTTTTTACGTATCTTAGCTATCTTTCTAGATTTATTATAAAAGTTCTATCTCATGCTTTTATCAGTCTTGTGAACCTCCAAGACATATTGATCTATTTTTGTAATTCTTGTTCCAAGCTTTCCTAATTCGGTATGAATTGAAGATTTTTCATAACCATTCCTTGGGGTCAAATTAAATCTTGCCTTATGTTCTTGTAATTATTTTGATCTAGCATGCATGTTAATATGTTTTTGTCAGTCTTGATCCATCAAGCATTCTTGATTCATAAGGTCATGTTAGACAGAAGTATTCCTTGTAACGGGATTCTTAAAATGTAGAGTGAGACTCTTGTAAGTATTTTAAATCTTTATTTCACTATACATTTCAGATCTATAATTTGTGTTACCCTTTCCTCTTAGCAGTGGACTTCTTTTTTATATATCCAATGTTTATCTTCCATTCTTCTAACCATCAGGCTACAAACTCAACCTTTCTACCACATGATGCACCAATGCCTCATATGTGTGAGAGATTCTTATTTTCTAAAAGCCCCTTTCAGTGTGTGTAAGTTCCAACCACTTTCCAAAAACCTTAATACAATTATAAGAAAATTCCTTGAGCTTAAGATGTGTTTGGTCAGGTTTTTTTTACAATCCAAGTACTAATTCTAGTGCTAACACCAGGTATGGAAGTATATTGATGTATGATAAGTATACTTGGGATGCTCTCATCAAGCGGTTATGCATTAGATAACACTACTACGAACTGGACTCCCACGTACCATCACGCATATTTTCGGAGACACCACTAGATTGCAAGCTTGTCATAGCTAACTGAGTTGGCTACCTTGTAGATGTGATACACTGAACACAAAATTTGGGGAGACTGGCTTCCATAGATTAAGTTCTTGGTCATTTCTCTTTCATTTGATCACCAAAGTGTATATTGTTGTTCATGGATACTTGGTAAACCCTCTTGCCTAGAATAATCTTTTTTAATTTTTTTTTTTTTTTAAGTTCTAAAATCAATTACCCACGATCGCATGGCTTACTCGTAAAGTTATTTCTTGGCCACATCTTGAGTAACTCCTTATAATTTTTTAAAAGCCTTGAATAAATCACCTCTTTTCTTCTTTTTCTATTTGAGATAAATTCATCATGGCTGAAACATCAAGTTAAGATTCCCCTTCATCATACTCTACCGAAGGGACATCTTCACAAGTCTCTTCTGACACTTCACCACTGGGCTGGAAAACAAAGTGTCAAGCTTGCAATCCTTCCAAGTTTTCAACCCCTTGCTACTTGGTATCCTCCTAACGAGCCAGTAAGCTACATCTTGTTTCTTGAGAATTCACTATTTGATTTCATAGTAGTCTCTCCTCAACAACAGTACAACCCATTCAATACATCGAGTTTACCTTTGGTGCCTTCACCATGTACATATCATGCTACCACTCATCTTTTATTTCCACCCATGGCTTCTAAAGGCGAGGTATCATCTCCCCTTGAAGACTCAATATCTATTAGTGGTATGGACAAGTCTTTGTATGAGGGACATCGGTTCCCTCCTGAGTACTTTCCTTATGGGGGGGCAAGCCTCTCAACCCTCAACCCAACCATCAGTTCTGATTGGTTACACATCATTTGGAAATCTAGTTTCTGGTGTTTCAAGTGCCATGTCTTTGTATCACAACACCATCTAGAAAAATACTATGGTACCTACCTCTAGTCCATTTGTATTCAACGTGTATATTTCCATCCCTGCTCAAAATATGGTTACGTCTGTTCCAGTACAACCAACCATTTCCATTAGTGTTTTAGCTCCTCCCATCAGTTTAACAGCATCGATTCCATTGATCCCAACTACTGGGAGGTAGCCATCCCTATCAAACGTTTCTGAAGCTTCAACTGGATCATTTGTGAGTGGATTACAAACTCACATTCTAGGGTCTAGTCAACTTGTTGGTAATATCCCTATGCCTTCCAGATCATCTATTTCAGTAGGTTTAAGCTATGATCAATATCAACAAGCTTTGAAAAATCAGATTCTCAACCAACAACCCTATTTCCCTTATGTTTCTCAACAACTGAAAAATCCACTCCTGAATCTGCAAGGGTTTCAGGGTCAATCAGGGGCTTATGCATATCATCAGGGGCCTACTTTTGGTCAACAATGAACCTATGTGCAACAAGTTCAACCATTTTTTCAACAAGGCTTGCCTTATGTTCAATCTGGTCAACGTTTTTCTCATCAGAGTCATTTTTCCTATGCTCAACAGGGACAAAATTTTGTGCAACAAGGACAACCTTACACTCAGCAAGGCCAACCTTTTTTTCAATGAGGAAAACCCTTCTCTCAACAGAGTCAAATATTTTTTCAGCCAGGTCAACCTAGGTCTCAGGGACAACCTGGCCAACCTCAACAGCCTCAGGGTACTATGATGAAAAATCCTCAAAGTCAACTTTTGAGTTCACAATGTTAGCCTTAAGACGTTGTGATGCCCAATCCGCAATAGCCTCAAGGTAAACCTTTGGGTTCACAAGGTCAAACACAAGGTACCATGTTTCACCAACAAAAAAATCCTGATGCTGTGAATTATACCCAGGCTGGACCTCAATGATCTGCTACAGGTCAAAATCCATTTTTTGGTCCGCAATAGGGGTATGGTAAAAATCCCGAAAGTTTTAATACTTATGGGAAAAATCCTTCTGGACAAAACGCATGGGGGAAGAATTTCTACCAACCTTGTTGGAAACCGCAAATGGGCCTATATCAAAGGCCGACCATGCCTTTCAATCTACAATTTAATTTTCTTGCAACGTTAGAATTATCGATGTGTCGAGATCAAAAAATGATCCAATTCTCCATAATCCATATTGGATTCTCGTTCGTACCAAGATCCCAAGCAATCTCCCTAAATTTGAAGGCAAGTCTGGACAAGAGGGTGGGTCTAGTAACAAAGGGAATCCACAAATGGGCTTGTATCCATCATTGTTTAACTTTCGAAGAGGCTTAGAGAGCGTTCAATGATTGCCACTCTGGGCCATGCGGTGGTCATATGTCTGGATTTGCAACTTCTCATAATATCCTTCACGCCATTTATTTATGGTCTTCCATTTTCAAGGATTGTATTCTTGTCGTCCGTAAATGTCACACTTGCCAGATTTATCAATGGAAAATGTGTGCCCCACCCGCACCCCTACAATCAGTCGTTACCATCGTCCCTTTTTCTAAATGGGGCATATATTTTATGACATGTAACCCTCGCTCGGCTGGGGGCATGCCTATATTATCGTCACTGTTGATTACTTTACCAAATGGGCCGAGGTGATACCTACATATTCCGCCTACGGTAAAACTGCCGATCAATTTCTATTCAATCATGTAATCGCTTGGTTTGGTGTTCCTCAAGCCATCATCACCGACCATGGCTCCCATTTTTTCCATTACATGATGGCTGAGCGAAGTACACAATTGGGTCTACAACATGACAACTCAACTCCTTATTACCCTCAAGCCAATGGCCAAGTTGAAGCATCCAACAAAGTTTTAGTTACCATGCTTCAGCGCACTATTGGGATGCACAAGTCAAAATAGCATCTCATGATTTTTTCAGCTCTTTGGGCTTTCCGAACCTCGGCAAAAAATGCTACTGGATTCACCCATTTCCAACTAGTATATGGCCTCGAAGCAACACTACTGATTGTGTAATATTCCCAATTTTTCACATGATATTTGGAATATTAGAGTTCTTAATAAACTTAATTAATTAAGTAAATAAAAGGGTGGAGGGACCCATAGTCCTCAAAGATAAATAAAATCACCTTTTGATGTGTGTATGTGGATAATCTAGATCTAGATATAAATCATGGAGTAGTGGAGCAGCTCCATTAATGTTAAAAAAGTGGAGATTATGTCTCATTTATGAGATAGATCATGGAGGATAAAACAGTCAAATAATATCATGGATCTTAAATGTAAAATCATGAGGATCTTTGAAGAGGTCAACTGATTTCATAGTGCATTAAAAGAAGATCATATAGAACTTATGATAAGTTAGTGGAGGAAGTGATGCATTTAATGCACACATGATGGAGAGGGTGATATCCCCATGTGAACATGATGGAGGACATGGATAGACAATGCAGTCAACCGTGGAGACTTATGTCCACATGTACAATGAAGTTTTGGAGTGGGCCTAGGCTATGGAAGGCTCATGATCTATATAATGATGGTGAAGGCGCAATAGAAGGGGATTTTTGGATACTTAGATTATTATTTGATATGTTTAGATTTGGATTTTTCTTAGGAAATTTATATGCATGCTTGATCTGTTTAGCTAAGTTTGCAGTGTTGTTTAGCACAGGGTGTTTCCAAGTGGAAATCCCACCCTTACCCACGGGTGACTTGTGTGCCTACTCTGGGAAGGTTTTCTATTGAGCTTCATTCCTCATCAGGCATTGGTGCCATCTTCAGGAGGTTGTTTCTAGCATTCAACTAAGAAACCGGTGGAGGATTCATCCTACCACTTGTTCTTCACATTCAGTCTTCCAGGAGTAGAAGATCTATATCCGACATTTAGGCCATTGGGTTTTACCACCATGCAGCAGAAGTCCCTTCAAGGATTATGTAGTCTAATCCTATAAATCTATTGGAGGAAGGAAGTTTCTAGTATTTTAGCTAGAAATCATGTGAGGGATGATCTCCTCACATTGGATCTATTGTTTCCATCATTCAGGAGCTATATTGACATATATAGCAGTAGTATATTTAGCCTCCCTCTCTTATAGCACAGTTTTCTGAAGTTGTTGTTCATCCAACAACTATTTTCAATGGAGGAGATTGGAGGAGGTATATCTTGAGCTTTTAGCCCAAGGATCTAGTGAAGGGATTAGCCCTTCTTGCACAGATCCGATTGCACATCATTGCAGCCATATTAAATCAGATTATGCAGCAGATATGTATACCCAATAGCGTGTATGTGAAGCCCTATGAGGGTGATTTTCTTAGATTGACAAATCTGAGAAATCCTTTCTGAGTTATCTTGGGGATCCATCACATATTTTGAGCACTGTTGTACTTGATTTTCACCTCCCATATAATAAAATGGCTCAGATTCTCTGTACATTTTGATGTTGTCTTTAGAATAATTGTTTTCTTTGTTTTTGTTAAGCTATTTTGTTTTAGTACTACTACATTCTCCCTTTTGGGATATTACAGTGGTATTAGAGCATGATATTTGGCTCAGCTTTTAGACACTTCATCTTTTGCATCAAAATAAGAAGCAGATAGATGAGATCTATCATGAAGGAGGATTGTAGTTTTACCACTCTTCTCTTTATATCCATGCAAGATCTCTCCAAATAGGTCAAAAAAATGAAGAGGGAAAGGAAAAAGGAGGATCCAAGAAGAATATTTGATGAGGAAGGTGGAAGCACTTCCTATCAGCAACAAAGAAAACCAGAGAATCGTAGATCTCCTCATAGATCTACTATGCCCACTTTATTTGAATAAGGTGAATGGTATAGAAATGAAGAAAGAAGAGAACCTAAGACTCATGAGACTCTCAGTTTATATCTTGAAGAGTAAAAGAACAGTCTAGAGCATTCAAGGAAAATCTATCTCTCCAACAATTCTTCAAAATCAAAGAAGAAAGAGGATCTTATAGCAACAATAGAAGAAAGAGGCATAATAGATTCTATTTTACTACATTTAATGGATATTCCTCAAGCATTGTTAAGGCTTGGACGAAAGAGTTAGATATATTTTTCAAGCTACATCTTGTGGCTGAAAAAGAGGCTATCCAAATTGTAGCACTTTATCTTCTAGGTGAAGCGAATGATTGGTGGTTTGGTCACATGGAGCATACAAAGGTGAATAATTATTCATAATTCTTTCAAAAGTAGAGAAAGAAGTTTGATGTGAGAAAACTGGAGATGTGTTACAAAGAGCCATTTCCTAAGGAAACAAAGGAGGATGTCACTCTTGTCACTCTGGACAAAGGGTCACTACATTCACCACCAACTGCATAAGTACTTGTATTTGGAGGAGAGAATCTTGCATATTTGCAAGATGGTATTAAGCTCTTGACACATAGAGTCCCATGCATGATTCAGGAGATGCAAGAGGAAGAGGAGCTAGATTCCAGCGCCGGTACATTGATAAAAGAGTAGCCATCACTCTTACTAGCAATTGGAGACACCATTGTCCTGGTTGGAGGAACTCTTGTGGTATCACAAGAAGTTCCCACATATCAGTTGATCCAAGGTATGCATCCACTTCCATATCATATTGTTTCAGTACCTCTTATTGAATCTTATGGGGACATGCCAACTAGGCCAATGCATAACCAAGGGCTAGAAAAACATGCTGATTTGAAGCAGCAACATATCACAACACAGAGGACCCTTGATCTAATCAAGGAGGAGATCAAGAGATATCCCAGTTCATCATTGGTGATCTAAATTCAACCCTTTGAGTTGAAGTGTAGAGTTTCAGAATATGGGATGAGCATGATCCTATGTACAATGGCTAGCTATGAGTTCAGAATTATGCTTTGCCATGAGACATCATATGTATCACCATGCAGATCTACAGCGTTGTCACTTAGTAGCAGTGATGATGGAAGGACCCCATTATTCTTGGAGCATTCTGAAGGTAGCTTCACTCATGAAGCAATGGAGGAAAATATGATAGATGGTAGACATCTTGAGATGAGGAATATATTCTCCTTTCTAGATGACACTTTCTCAATGAGAATCTCACATATCAAAGAGAAACTTATACCTGCAGCAGATCTAGAACCTCACTTGTTTTAGAGGGCCATTGGTGAAAATAGAATCTCATGGAGAGATCTCATTGGACGTGCACTTCAACATTTCATGGAGTGAAAATTTCTTCAATATTTTGAGGAGATTGGTGTCCTACAATGAGAGGATACCAAGATTTTGCAGAATAAGATCCATCATCCACATTGGGATGAATGGTTAATGATGTGGAGAAAGGGGTTGCCAAACCACTTGCTAAACTATGATATAGGCCAGAAAAAATCATGGTTGTGCTGGTTGCTCTTGGGTGAGTTTGGTTACTACCCAACAACACATATTTTCATGATCCATGCCTTGTACAACACTAATGTAATGAAGAAGGAGGCATGGCTGCGCTGGCTACTCTTGAGTGAGTATGGTTACCACCCAATAACTCATATTTATTTGACCCATGCCTTATATATCATTGAAAGAATGAAGCAGAAGGAGGCATGTTCACTCTGGTTGAGAGAGTTTGGCCATCACATGACATCTCCCATGATTATGTGTTTTTTATTGTTTTTAATATCGCATAATACTCTCATGATGTGCGATAATGGAGTTTGTTTGTATTAGGTTGATATGGCCTTCCATATGTCACTCAGCGTGTTGTTGTTGCTCCATGATTCACATGATGATGTGAAGAGGCAACAAGAGATCTTATTGCTTTGGCTTTTTTTGGGGGACCTTGGTCCTACATACTCCCTTACTTTGCATGATAGTGTTGGAGGATGGCAGCAAGAGGAATTCCTCCGATGGCTCTTAATTGGAGAGTATGGACACCATAATGAGTATTTTGATGGTGTGGCATGGCAGCAGGGAGCATTGCTGCATTGGTTACTATTGGGAGAATATGGTTTGACACCTTTGTCTACCCATATGCCTATATCTCTTCTTTTTAACAATGTGGAATGATGCTTAGATCCAACAAGGCCAACAGAGCTAAGGATGGAGGCACAAAGTGCCTCTTATTACTTCATGTAGCATGGGATGGAGGATTACCTTTTGAGTTGGATCTTTCCTATTGTGGAAGGAACCATCTATTTTTATATATCTCATGTATTATGGAGGCTATTGTAAAACTTATGGTTGTCACTTGGAGCTTCATGATGAGGGACATCTAGCTACACAGTTAGAGGTCACTCTAGACATTCTAGAGAGGCAACTCAGGTGCTGGGCATACATAACTCATTGCAGCCAATGGGGATACCTTCCTTATGTGGATGCCATTTGGAGGGGGACAGATTTCTCTAGCATCTACTTTTTCAGTTACTTGAGGACAAGCAACATTTTTCTGGGGAGGACTATAATATTCCCAAATTTTCACATGATATTTGGAATATTAGAGTTCTTAATATACTTAATTAAGTAAATAAAATGGTGGAGGGACCCATAATCCTCAAAGATAAATAAAATCCAATTTTTATGTGTGTATGTGGATATTCTAGATCTAGATCTAAATCATGGAGTAGTGGAGTAGCTCCATTAATGTTAAAGAAGTGGAGATTATGTATCATTTATGAGATAGATCATGGAGGATGAAACAATCAAATAAGATCATGGATCTTAAATGTAAAATCATGAGGATCTTTGAAGACGTCAACTGAGGTCATAGTGCATTCAAAGAATATCATAGAGCACTTATGATAAGTTAGTGGAGGAAATGGTGCATTTAATGCACACATGATGGAGAGGGTTATCTCCCCATGTGAACATGATGGAGGACATGGAGAAACAATGCAGTCAACCATGGAGACTTATTTTCCAGATGTACAATGCAGTTTTGGAGTGGGCTTAGGCTATGGAAGGCTCATGATATATATAATGATGGTGAAAGCACAATAGAAGGGGATTTTTGGATACTTAGATTATTATTTGATCTGTTTAGATATGGATTTGTCTTTGGACATTTCTATGCATGATTGAGTTGTTTAGATAAGTTTGCAGTGCTGTTTAGCACATGGTGTTTCCGAGCAAAAATCCCACCCTTACCCACGGGGGACTTGTGTGCCTACTCTGAGAAGGTTTTCTATTGAGTTGCATTCCTCATCAGGCATTGGTGCCATGTTTAGGAGGTTGTTTCTAACATTTAGCTAGGAAAACGGTGGAGGATTCATCCTACCACTTGTTCTTCAAATTCAGTCTTCCAGGAGAAGCAAATCTATATCCAACATTCATACCATTGGGGTTTACCTCCATGTTGTAGCAGTCCTTCAAGGATTGCGCAGTCCAGTCCTGTAGATCTATTGGAGGAAGGAAGTTTGCAGTATTTCAGCTAGAAATCCTGTGAGGTATCACCTCCTCACATTAGATCTATTGTTTCTATCATTCCAGAGCTGTATTGACATATCTAGCAGTATGCTATTGAGCCTCCCTCTCTTACAACACAGTTTTATGAAGTTGTTGTTCATCCAGTAGCTATTTTTCAGTGGAGGAGATTGGAGGAGCTAGATCTTGAGCTTTTAGCCCAAGGATCATCCCTTCTTGCAAAGATCTAATTGCACATCATTGCAACCATATTAGATCAGATTATGCAACAGATCTACACACCCAATAGTGTATATGTGAAGCCCTAGGAGGGTGATTTTCTTAGATTGAAAGATGTCAAAAATCATTTCTGGGTTAACCTAGGGATCCATCATAGAGCCCAGATCTAAACTTTCAGCATCATCGGAGCTCCCATCCTAGATATGAATTTCTATCTTTTTGACATTTGTAGTCCCAAAATTTGTAGCAGGGACAGTGTAGTTTACCTTCCAGTAGGTCAGCAGTTACACAATCCCTCTTGTGGGATCATTGTAAGGTCATTCTAGGCCATCCCTTTGGCTTGAGTGTCTCATATTTTGAGTACCATTGTACTTGATTTTCACCTCCCATATAATAAAATGGCTCAGCTTCTCTGTATATTCTGATGTTGTCTTTAGATTACTTGTTTGCTTTTCTATTGTTCAACTATTGTGTTTTAGTATTACTGCATTCTCCCTTTTGGGATATTACTGATTGAATGTGGAATTCCTTCACTCAATTTAGCTGTCAAATTACTCTCGAATAACTCACCATATGAGGAATGTCTCATATATCTGGAAAGGCTTGACCAAACTTGTCACTTAGCCACTTTAGTCATTGAATCTTAGAAGAAATAGGTCAAAGCCCATTTTGATCAGACTGTTTCTCCGCATGCCTTCTTTGAAGGAGACTTGGTTCTTCTATATAACCAATCTCACAATAATCTAGGGGTAGGAAAATTCAAACCTATGTGGCATGGACCATACATTGGAAAACATGTTTTTCAAAAAGGGGCCTTTGTGCTAATTGATTATGAAGGTAACCCTCTAGATAAGACCCAAAATGGGCTTTATCTCAAAAAGTATTATGCGTAACATCTTCCATATAATTAATTTTGTACATTAGTGTGTTTTTAATGTTTGTACAGTTTTGGTCAGGTGTGCTTTTTGCGAGAAATTTTCTTGCTTATTTTTTTTTACTTGGTTTGCAGATGTCTTTAACTCCTTATGTCGGTTTTTCCGACGGTGCTTGTTGTAGCACCTGAAACCTATCCTCCGTTTCATGGGTAATCTATGAACCTAATGGTGTGTTAGTTGATCTACAAGGTATTTTTTTAGGTCGTACAACAACAATGTTTGAGTACAGTGCATTTATTGAACTTCTGTCAGAATCTGTTTCTCTTGGCATTAGAGAATTGGTGGTAAACCTTGATTCATAGCTTGTTGTTCTTCAACTCAATGGGAAATATTCCATCTAAAACCCTACAATTTTTAGAATGTATTTGCATGTTCATATTTTCGAAATAAATTTTGATTACATTACATATTAGCATATTCCAAGGCACATGAATACATTAAAAAATGCATTGGTTAATTATGTTTTACATAGACATTTGCAAAATTTGTAAAACCATGAATCATCATCATTCATTAAATAGGAAAATATAGCACACACACACACACACACACACACACACACACACACACACACACACACACACACACACATATATGTCTTTATTGTTTGCAAATTTTTTAGTACATCACCATCTAAAAAATATGTGTTCTGATACACAAGAGACTCGCAGGTCCCAAAAATAGCAATTGCAGAAATAAAAACTAAGTGGACTAATCAGCATGATGCTCATGGTAGAAAGTCGTTGCTCAGATGAATCGAGTTAGTAACCGATGAATGTGGTCTGAGGACCCCACATTGTGCCTTTGGTAGTGTCGAGGAATACTGTGAACCCGAGTGTACTCCAGAATCCCATTGGTCAATGCATCCAGGTTCCGAGCTATTTCTTCCTCATTATCTGCTCCTTCCTCATAAGGAGTTGCCTCGAACTCTCTCATCACCCTTCTTGCTATGGTGGACATCCCAGCAGGCCTTTCCGGTCCAACATCTGCAGTTTAAAATTTGAAAACATTAGAACACACATACCAAAAAAACATAATATGCAAAACTTAACAAAAAAAAGTTTTACCTCTGTCATCCCAATGGTCCCCTTCTAGAAGAGGAATATCTAGGTCACCTCTGAAATTGGTCCCAAAATACGACCAATCCTCCACCATGATTATTTATCACCTCAACCACACGAAGAAAGCTGGTTTATATGACATGTGTTGACTACCTCCAGAGCGAGGCATCAACTCACTTCATCAGATCATTTGTGGGGCTTGTGGTGCTGGCATGGCCACTTCCACCCACTAAAATTTGAAGAATGGTACATGTTCTAAAACTAATGACGCCAGAATTGAAACATACCCAAACTATTTCAGTTAGCCATTTTTACATTTGGTGAGTTGTTTCTTCATATTGGCCAAAAATGCCTCTAACCAGTTGAAGACCGTGGGTGCCATGCAGTTGATGGAAGTTTGAATTTGAAACTTGGTAGCCTCATGAGGATCTTGTGCCCTGATAGCACATGTTATAGTATACAAGAATACCTTTAAAGGTAGGTTTTTTATGGTTCTTATGTCGACTTTCCCACTTGATGACTTGTTTGCTTCCAGACGCCGTCTCCCTATTAAAATATCCATGCTCTCACCTATAATGCAAATTCCTGCTAGATAAGATCGTTCCCCCCTCCGTGACAAGCCAGTGATGAAATATATGTCAGAGACCTTGATTTCCAACTCTTGGTCACCAATGATGAATATTTCTCATCTTGTGTCCCAAATTCTTACCAGGTATTAAAGCAACTCAAGCTAAGATCTTAGTCCTCAAGTTAAGAATAATTTGAGGAGCCCATGGTTCCTCAAAGTGGAAATACAGTTTGCATTTTCCATGGCTTCTTTGTCTACTTCCTCATGCTCTCTCTCCCTCCATTCAATGGCAATTTTACTTGCTGATTTTCTTCCTGTCATATAAAAAATACATCACATTATTAAAATTTGAGCCTAAAAATTCAATTTGAATGGTGTTTTGTTGTGAATATTTCTTACTTTTTCAGTCTCTGCATCCAATGCATTTGTTTAAAAAAAAGTGCGCCGACCAGCACATAGCCTGTGTGAAAAAATGAGGATCGACACAATCCCGAAGGACATACTTGCGTCGATCCACTGCGAAAATGCATTTAAATATCTTTCCCAAAAATTCAAAAAACCTTATGAAAAATGCTAAAATAGGTATGAAATCAGATATTGTAAGCATGGCTCTTACTTTGTATAGACGGTTCATCGAATGGCTTCTTGGATCAACCATTATCAACTCCTGAAGAATAAAGGTAAACAAGGGTAAAAAACTTCTCCAATGACTTGTGAAAGTGAAAAGTGAAAATGTTTTTACTTTTTTTATTTTTATAAATGTTCAAGTCATTTTTAGGGTTTTTTCAATATTTTAAATATTTTACCTTGAAAACAAATAATGTGTTCACTCTTGTGCAACAACAAGGTAATTTTTTTTACTGATGATGTGAGAACGAGTTCTAGCTTATTACTTTTTCAGACTCGGTAAAAGCAAATGAAAAAGTCACCTCCTCAGAGTAATCTTTAAGCTCTTTTCCGAGTCTTGAAATATGAAAATATTGTTGAGTATTTGTCATTTCGAACTCGTTAAATTAAACGAAACATCATTTACCCAGTATATGTTTACCCCTTTTTTGGGATGGGATAAAATATCTACAAAAAAGGAATACCTTAGTCAATCACGACGAAGAGACTCTCTAGGAATTTTTTTCTACCTTTTCAGATTTGAGGGACTATATATGAAAAGGGTCTTGTAGAGTTTTCTTTTTCTCTCTTTTCAAAATCTATAAACATGAAAACGCACCAAGTTTCACCTTTGTTTGACTCGTTAAAATTTAACGACATTGGACTCGTCACCATGACGATATCGAGTTCCTCCTTAGGGCTCATAAAATGTAAAAGGATGGATTTGTCCAAAGGAAAAAATTATATGAAAAGAATATGCTATCCCCTTCAAGCTTGTATTAAAAAATAATTGGGTTCTCGCCAGAAATGGTGGGGGGAAATGGAAGTATTTATCAGTTGTGTCAGCAATATGTCTCTCTTGAACATGACACATCATCTGTTTTGTGTCAAGTTGGGGATATCCTACATTCGTCACTTTGCCTTCGTGGGTTTGGGAAATATGTTTCCCTCTCATTCAATTACCAATATTGTCAACATGACCTCTGATTCCATTTGAGTCAAATACTGCCAAACTCTAGAGTCATGTCATTGATATGTTCAAGAGAAGTTCCTACTGTAACTTATTCACTACCCGGTTCTCTGTTCAGTCTTGATACACAACTATATTATTTCCGTTGTCTCGTGTCGATGATGTGGGATACGTAATGGCCTTCCTTCGACGGGTCGCTTCCTATCGACTTCAGCTTATTATCCAGGAATTTGATCTAGAGACTCCTTTCCAGTACCTTAGAGCCTGCATGCCCTAATGGTAGGTTTTTCGCATTCCACAATAGGTTCACCTCATTTTCCTTCAATTAGATGATTTCATGAGTGTTCGAATTCAGTTCATTTTTCACATCTCCTGGATTGTACTTCTAGTACCTTGAGGGCCATTGTCAATATTGGTGGTCTCTCTTGCGCTTGTTAACAGTTTCCATCATTGACTGGTAATAAGGTGATTTTCTTGCATGTTCAACTTCAACTCACTTATTGACATGCCTGAAATTGTAATTGATTGGATCGTGGTGGATCACAAGACCCTAGATTTAGTCTTATAAAGTATAGGTTGTGAGGCAATATTAGTTATTCATGATTGTACACATGAATCTTTTAGTTGGATGGTTGTGACCATACCTGAGTCCATATTTGTAATCCTCTTTATTGTTGGATGGTTATGTCCATACCATAGATCCTATTACATGATCTCTTTTACAGATGGTTGCATCCATACCTTATGTTCATGTGTTTATATCAGATATTTTATTTATGTATATATCTGCTTGATTCGCAGGTTTTCCGACGATGGTGTCTTGGTATTGGCACGTACTTGTAAATCGTTTCACCCCTCACTCTCGTTCTCCCTTCATGCTTTAGGGGGATCTGTTACACAATATTTTTTCACTATCCCTATACTCCCTGTTCCCAAATCTTGGGGAACCCTTACAATGGTCCCTGTATAATTTTCCCACATGGAAATCATACCTTTGACTTCCATTCAGTCTAAAGACCAATCTCTCTTTTGATCATTTGTAGAGTGGATCCCTAAAAATCTACCTTTTTGGAGTAGCGCAACCTTTCTGTGTCTCACCAGCACCGATGTTCCATCCTTGACCCATGAACAACACCGATCGGTGCTAGTATGAAGCTAATACCCATGTTGATATGCTTCTGGAATATTTTTTAAAAATGGAAATGAAGCTTCATGATCTAGAAGCTTCAAGGGTGGAGAACTAGTTGTTTGTTGATCGGGATATGGCTGAGCTTCCTCCTTTGGGCCTCTATTTCCCCTCCTCCATCACTATAAAATGGACATCCTCCCATTATTCTTCTAGTTAGAACATATATAGAAGAGAATAATATCAAAGAGAAGTTTGAAGATAGTTATAGGCATAGAAGGAGAGAGTTGAGACCTTTGGCCTTCTCATACTGAGTTGAAAAGAGTTCTTTGGAGACGTGCCTGGATCCATACCCATTGAAGGAGAGCTTTGACATCAAGGCACAGGTTGTAACTCGACCTCTCATATTAATAATATGATACAACTGATATTTTTTTTCCATTCTTATCCATGATTCATGATAAGAGTTCTAGCATTCCTTGATCAGCTAGGTAGATTGTTTTTGCTATATGCATATTTTACTTTCATGTTTCTTATTGTAGTTTATCAATTGTGTAGGTAATTTAACAATGGTGGTAGCAGAGATCAAGCTTGGAAGAGAAAAGGATCAAAAGGACTTGGACAAGGAGCAACATTGCATCATCTGATCGAGGTAGGCCATATCCTTCGATCTATGTTTCATTTATGATCTAGGAAAGTAGGTGTTTTCTTTTTTCCTTTGTTACTAGACCCACCCTATGGCTAGAGGGATCGTCTCTGTCCACAGAGAGGATTTACCTACATAACACCCACAACCTACTTGGGCACCTAAATGAGATTGCACAAGCAAAAACATTTATAGAAACAAGGTTGATTTGGGCTAAAACCCTGTTGAAATGTTTCGACCACATTTCCAAATCAAGAAACACCATATATGTGTTTTGGCGAAATTTTGGCCACATTTGGGTGTTTCTAAGCATTCCAGTATGGATACACCAAGTTTGGGGGAATTCTTGCAACATACGTGGAATTTAAACCCCAGATGACTTGGTTTTCACTTGTTTAAGTATAATTATATTTTTCTTAGTCACACAATTCGATGTAAGACAATAGGAAAGATCAAATCGAAAAAATAAAAATCCAAACTGTATGCAATACCTTAAACTCATTCCAAGAACACATGAATTATAATCCTATAAGGAAAAATATATAGAGATTTGAAAAAAAAAATATATATATAGACAAAATTAAGAGAATTATAAAAATGGGCTAAGACAAATAGGTAGAGTTCATTTTAAAACTTATGAAATATTTAATCCTTTATCCTTGAAAAAGAAAAAAAATATTTTAATTCGCTTAAATTTGAATAATAAAAATCATGTGAACAAGTACAAATAAATAATGAATTTTCACAATAGAGATAAATTGATTTGTTTGAAAAGAAAATGACCAACAAATTGGCCAACACTGAGTGATTTCCACCAAACCGTAGGCAATCCACTATGGAAATCACCCCATAGCCAGGTTATGATACCACCAAGTGAAGTTAAGGATACAACACTTATCATAACAAGTCCCTACCAATATATCTTCACTCCCAAGTTTTTTAAAGATATAACAACTCTTAGGGGCCCACATTACCTGTCTCACACAACACAAGGAGAACTCCCTTTTTGGCTAAACAATACATCATAAATTCCTACCTCCAGTGCTCTTTAGTGTGGATATAGAAAGGTCCAGGTTTTTATCTCAAAAATCCTACAATTTCTTTTAGCTTCTTAGTTCTTTTAATTGGTGCACTAGCTCATCTTCATGGCTAGTCTGATCTATATGGTAGTAACTCTCTTTATTTTTCCTTATATCCCTCTAAAAATCCTTTTTTCTTTTTCTCCTCTAGCCTCATGTCTATTTGAATTTCCCATGCATGAATGAAATGAAGAAAATCCCCCACTACTTATTTCCTGTTTCAATAATGTAGGAAATACAACTTGCTTTTAGGAAGTGATAGTCTAGATTAAGTAGTTTGTTTTCTCCACTCCTCATAACCTAATCTAGCTTGACAAACTAATTGTTGAAAATATTCAAAGTACCAGATAACATGAAATATATAATTTTAAGCATAAACACTCTAAACCCCCACACCTTTCCCCTCTTTTGGTTTCGTAGCCCTTTTAGATTATGTTAATCTATTGGCCTTGATATTTTTCTTAATTAATTTCATAAATAAAATACTTACAATATTCAAGAGGGAAATATGGGATATTACATCCCCTCCCCCTCAAAATAACATCGTCCTCAATGTTATGTTATTGCAACAATGTTTATGACTTAATTTTGTAGTTGTGCTAACGATGTCATCCTCTTCATTTCCTTGTACACAAAATTTCAGTGTTCGCATACAATTTAGTCATCAAGGTAAGCATGCATATCATAACCATTTCTAATCATTAAGCATTCCATCAATATGGATTCCAGTATGTCAATTTTCATTTCATAACTAAAGTATATATATTCACGACAAAAAATAAAGTATGCCATTCATCTCAATACTTATCTGTATGAGTATGTATCTACTCAGTATAGATACCATGGACATAACTCAACTCATTGATTCATAGAAAAAAAATAGAGGGAACTCATGATCCCATCTAACATGTAACATGATTCTCCCACAACATATTCATTAAAGTTTTCTCTAGTGTTGATAACATTGGCAAAAAGTCACTAATGTCTCGAAAAATCATGGGTTTTTCCGGCTGTAAAAAAATCATGATTTCTTTGATATTTAAACAATCATATAGTGTTTGTAAAAATTGTGATTTTTGTGAAAATTTTATGCCATGGTAGGAAACATTTCCAGGCCAACAAAACCTGCATTGTAACAGTGAAAGGAATATAATGAAAATCATTTTTTTTCCCGGTTTTAGGTTCCAGGAGAAAAATCTTCGTGTATATTTTATGTTCTCACCATTGAAATTTTTCTATTTTTTAAGAATTTTTTTTTGAGTATTATCTGTATAGGATTAAAACCTCCAGGCTTATGGTCATCATCAGTGGTTGTGGAGATAGCTAAACAACCATCAAGGATTTTTTTAGTGGAGAAAGGGTTCGATTTCATTTTCCAACTGGTGTTGAATCTTCCATCTGCAGGTATGTTTTTAAATCCGACCATGTTAATGTTTTTCTTCATAGATTTATTCATGCTTGTTTGCCTCTTTCCTTGTCTACATTTTGCTTCTTTATTTTGTCATTTTTCCATGATTTTCATTACCATAAAACATCGTAAGTGTTTTTTTTTTGTAATAGGATAGGAAGCTTGATTTAAATTTTGTATCCACCCTTGTATTGTTGTTTTTCATTACTAGTAATCTAATCTAATTTTTTAAAGGTTTAATTTTTTAAATGAATAGGCGATTATTATTTTTCTAATGGGGTTTAATGCCATTTTATTATATTTGCCTTAAGTCTGAATTTTGAAGCTACCTATTTCTATTGCAAATATACCAAATGATTTGGCCCGATTTTGGCAGTATGGGAAACTAAATATGGGACAAACTCGCAATGAATAAGTTCAAAATTTTTTGGGTAGCATATAATAGTAGGGATCAGTAACTTGAAATACCATTTGGCTAAAAAACATGGGCATAATGATGGGATTTGTATTGAAACTGGCCTGGAGGTTATGAGACTTGTTCATGATTCAATTCATGTAGAGAATAGAAAGAAAGAAGAGTAAGTTGCAAATAGAGTTGAATGTGCAGTCGAATATTCATGTTTATCTATCACTAAGGGTAGTGGGAGGGGTTCCACAACTTCACCTATCAAGAGGTGCTCATATTTTTTTGTTCCACATATTGTAGTTGGAGGAAAAACTTCCATCAACTCAATGTTAAAAATGAAAAAAAGAGGAAAAGAAACAGATAGGGTTATGGTGAGGTGTCTTTTCTAGAAAGGCATACCTCTCAGCATCATGAAAAATAGTAAATTTTGGTAGTTTATGTCTGATACAAATGTTGTTGTTGTCCCAGGATATAAAAGAAATACATATGAGGAGTTACAAGGGTTAGTTCTTCAAGTAGAAAATAAGGACATCGACTCTAGATTGGCAGAGATGAAGTAGTCATGAGATGTCTCTAGATGCATAGTGATGTATGATGTTTGGACAGATAAGAAGGGTAGAACCTTTCTAAATTTATCGGTACATTTTCCTAATCAAGCTACCATATTTATCAAATCATTGGATGCATCAATGCATGTAAAAAATGTGGCATTTATATATGAGTAGATGTACGGATTCCTCCAAGAGATTGGTTCACATATTGTAGTGAAAATCATAATAGATAATGCAACTAATTATGCGGTTGCTAGTAGGATGCTTATGGATAGGCATCACTCATTGTTTTGGTCTCCACACACTGCAAATTATATTGATTTGATGCTTGAGGATATGGAGAAACTTTGTTTCATGAAGATTGGTTAGGATAGGAGCATCCCCAAGTTCATATGTAACCATTTTTTTTCTTAGCCTCATGAGGAGATGCACCAGAAATAGGGAGTTGTAACATCCTCCAATCACATGTTTTTCCACCAACTTTATTACTCTCTAGTGTTCAATTCGATGCCAGTTCAAATTGAAGAAATTATTTGTTTGTAATGTGATGGGCCCCATGAATAGGTATATTATAAGGCCATTTTTCCATCCTCCGACCTATAAATGCTTCTTTTCTCACATTAATTAACATCTCTTTGGCTATAATGTGCTTGGTAGGAATATTAAAGGGTGTTGATCATCATTTGTGGCCTAATGTGGTTAATGTGCAAGAAACATAGTATTTTTTAGTGCATTTACTATGGAGAGGAAAATTGGATATATAGAGGATATGTAGGACACTTGTACCTTACATTTACTCTCCTACAGCTTGATTTGATCCCCATAACCACTCATCAACAACTCAAGGTCTACTAGCAGCCAATGAACTCAAGTAATAGCAAGGATATAGGGGAGCTAGATCCATTTTTTTCTAGATTTTGGAGGGAAGCAATCCTCTTTCCAAGGAGGCTTCGCCTCAGTCATATTTGTATAAATCACAAGCATAAGGGCTCACTAGGATTAGAACTTTTGGAGCAAGGAGAGCTACTAAGAGCCAAGTGCTTGAGACTGTCATTTTAATTTTTATTTGATTCATGTATTTTAGCTCCATTTTATGTTAATGAAAGGTATATTTTTTTTCAAATTTGAGTTTCTTTTAGAGGGTTGAGTCCCTTGGGTTAGGGCCCAAACCAGAGGATTTAGTCTATATTTATGTATTTTATTTATGTATTGTATTAGTAGTAGATTTTCCTTCTTTGTTTTAGTAGAAGTTTACTCGCCATAAAAATTGTGGTTGCAGACTTGATTACCACCTCTCTTGTTGGAATTGTGGTTGAGGAGTCTACATAAGAAATCAAAAAACATGTGGTTACCTTCCTTTGTAGATTGTTAGGCTTTATCTCATTATTCTCTTGCATACTTTGGTTCTACAATATAGGAGTTAAAATCATCTCTCTCTCAAGATTTAATGCATGTAGGTTATATTCATGTTGTAAGGTGGATTAGTTCCTAATGAAATAAAATTGAACTCAAGCTTATATGTTTGATTTCATAAAATTTGACTCATCCTTTATTTCCTAGTTTGTTCTATTGCAATTTGATAATTAGTTTGGAATTATTTTCAAGAACAAGAAGGGAGTGATCGTTGGTCTACAGGTACTAACAGTGGCTTTTAGGGTTGTAACACTCATCCTACATATCTTTTGTCACCATCAATCTCTTCCTTTACCACTCACATTTCCCTCAAAACTCTGCCACCGAGACCACATTTCCAGGTCTTTGAAGGACATTGTGAGCATTTTATTTTGTGCAAGATGGGCCTCTAACGGGTGCTAAGATTGGAAGAGGAATCACATATCCTTCGTACACCTTCATATACCTTTCTCCACCTTTAGAAAACTTTTTCTACCCTCAATATGCTCACAGATCCAATCATGTAGAAAAACAGGGCAATCTTGTAGCATCTTGTACAAATCTTATAGCAGTCATGTAGCGTCCTATAGCACTGTCCAAAATTGACGAAATTTCTATAAGAGCTTGATATTTCCTCTTGGTATTGAATAATGACCCCCATACTCCAAATCCATGATTAGGGAGGACCAAATGCCACTCTAGACCCACCTTTCCTGCAATGCAATTACAAATATGCAATTATAATTAGAAGACAAATTTCCAAATTTGAATAGCAATGAATGTTTTCTTATGAAATTTACATAGATTCTATTACTAAGGCTAAGTTTTGTTGAACAAAATGATAAAAAGGTTGATTCACCAGTGAAAATTATATTAAACCCGATCCTTGAATTTATGCTTTCTTAGCATTTTAGTCACACACATTGTTGTTGACAAGTCGATCAAATGTATTTTTTCAAAGCAACTTTCCACATTCTACAATTAGAGTATTGATTTACATTCTGCAAGTAGACTGTCACTTTTCATTTCTACAATTAAGATAGCCTTTACATTCCCAAAAAAAGATCCAGTCTTTACATTTGGATGAATGCACTTTTATTTCTACAATTAGAATAATGTTATCATTCATGCAAATAGAGTAGAATTCTCTCTTTTTATGAAATTTATTTCTCTAAACTAGTTGAAGGAGTGGTATCTACATGCCTTGATCTGATCCATTTCTTGAAGGTGGCATGAGTATAACTTGACCCACTATGCATACAACAATGTCACCTCTAATTTTTTACGAACCCCAGATTGATAATTAAAGCTGCTAGTCTCAAAAGTCTAAACATTCTTGTTGAGATACTAAGGCTCATCATAATGAGTGGCATGATTGTACGCATAGAAAGAGAGAGGATGGAAAATCCATCACTAGGTTGGTGTACATTGGTTCCTTCTAGGAAAGAGAAGAAGATTTTTTCTCAGTTAGTGAACCTTTAGTAAAGGTTTTAAGATTGGTTGATAGAGATAATCCCACAACGACCTATTTGTATGCACCCATGGATAGGGCCCAATAAATTATCTAGGCTTATTATGTGGGAAAGGGCACCCATGGGTTTAATAGAAAAAGTATTTTATGAGAATTAATTGATATTCAGTGGATAAGGATGCTCCACCAACCCATTCACGCAACAACACTTTTCTTCAACTATGAATTCTCCTACAAATGCACACATCAATTTTGATGGTGAGGCGATGGAAGGCTCCATACTTGTATTCATGGGATAGTACCTGATTCCAAGGTTCATATATCAATAAATCAAGATATATAGGTATCGATATATCATTGGACTATTTTTTTGATGAGATTGTTTGTAAAAGGGTTACTTTGATGCCACGTAACTCATTAAAATTTAGAACTATAGATTTTTTTTTTTAATTCAATTATGTTTTATTCAAAAAGATAATTATGTTTTCCTTAATTTTTATTGTCCATTATAATGAAAAGTAATTTAGTTCTCTTTCTTTCTTATTTATTTTATATTTTTGGTAGTGAAACTATGGTGCTAGGGCACCAAATTTATAGAAAATATTCATTAGAATCCTTATTCAAAATTGTAGCACTTCGAGATGTGAGAAAAATTAGAGTGTATTTGAAAAAACATGCACAAAGAAATGCAACATGTTAGA
Organism: Pinus albicaulis; assembly: GCA_034641835.2. Taxonomy (NCBI): domain Eukaryota; kingdom Viridiplantae; phylum Streptophyta; class Pinopsida; order Pinales; family Pinaceae; genus Pinus; species Pinus albicaulis. The sequence continues at coordinate 1,278,857,878 of CM076575.1, read as the reverse complement.
AATTATAACTTTAATAAAAAAAATTGCATTCGTTGTAATTTATGACCCTCTAATGTACTACAACCCTCAATACTCATTAATTTTGTCATCGTCCTCTTACAGACTATATTTCTCATGTCTTAATGAATTGGTGTATGTCTATTACAATCTTAGACTATGGATGAGGAAAATGGAAAGAACACAATATGTGGATACTATTTCATTAAACAATATTGATGTAGTTTCTAAGTGTAGGGTGGAGTCTAAGGTGCCTATCATGGATTAGGAACCTACATGGTTATAGGAGGAGCAAGAGGAAGAGGAGGAACGAGAGGAGGAGGAGGAGAAATGAGAAGAAGACGTGCTAGCATCAACACCGCCTTCTACAAATATTGATGAGCATAGTTCTACATCCATCAGTCACCATTAGAAATTTTCTATAGCATTAAGGATTTTTGTTATTAAGGGCAAGCATGGAAAACAACCCATGTTATTATCCCATAAAAGGGGGAGAGGGAATTGGTGTCATATTGCTAGCCACTAATTGTGTTTCTTTTGCAATTTTACATCTACCTCATGATGATGAGATACATTTATATATGTGATATCATTTTGTATTGGTTCTCCACTTTTGAGTCCTTAATTGGACAACTATTAGGGTTCAAGATTCAATATCATATTTGATGTATCATTTTTTATTTATCATCCATTACATCATATATACTAGTGATTTCTCCATATTTTTGTGCCAATGTGTTTATTTCACGTTGTTGTTGCTTTATGTTTTAAATTGTTTGAAAAAAATGAATTTATTTTGTATTTTTAATGTTTGTCATGGTTTTCTAATTTTTTCCTATTTTTTTGTCGATGTTTCTACACATATGTTTTCTATACCCTCGCCATTTCTCCCCATTCCAATGGTATCAACATCAATTTACTCTTCCTTGCATTCACTCAAGCTCCATGTTCAGACATATCCTTCTATGCTACACAATCCCTCGAGTGATCCATGATTTTCTAAAGCTTCCTCACATACAAAAAATTATAGAGTCTCGTATCATAGGTTTCCCTCTATATTTATATAATATAGAATAAAATATCTCAATGACGATCATTGAATAACATAGGGTTCTAGTGTCACTACAGTAGCATTCCCTTTTCAATTTGATGCTTCAACAACTGTCATCTATCCTTCCTAGAAAAATGCATCATCTCATCTATATCATTTACATACAGATACCAAAAGATATCATCATAATTATTTCAAACAAAAATGTTTTGTTTCAAGTATATTTCATGCCAAAATAAATTTCACAAGTATGGTATTCTTCTCATAACATTTTTCTCTCACATGTGGTAGCACACAATCTTCATTATGGACTTGCTCTCGTCACCATATCCAAAACCATTCTACATGTAATATGAAATTTCAATCGACCAAACAATTATGATTATGCATCTAACCCTTTCATTGTAACACTACAATAACCATCACATCAAATTATATGAAACAATCATTCATTATGTGTGCAATAATAACATTCTAAGAATTTCATAATGCAAGAAAACATTTATTCAAATAAATCAAAGAGCAAAAATTGATGATTGCATAATCACTCTCTTCTCTAGGTACATATTTTATAATTCATGATTAGTTAGTTTTAATTTTTTATTTTTTTTGTGGGTGAGAGATGCATACATCTCCTATAGGATTTTCCTTTCAAGAAATTTCAAGCTACAACCTTTACTCCATTTAATCCCACAATGTTAGTTTTATTATTCATGGTATGAGCATTGTGTCCTTTTTCAATAAAAACAATGATATTTCTAGTTAATTTGCAACAACATATCCTTTAAGATGTCCAAATATTATGACTAAATTTTAACATCATTGGATAGAGTGTAGGGTTATTGTCCTATCTCAAAGTGTCATCAATATCATTATCATATAGTTGTATGTGTTGAAGTTCCAAGTATAATTTGGGATTTGGTACAACTTAGAACCAATTTAATATTATCAATGATTATTCCATAATCTCTAGAAGGTGGAGCTTCTCAATCACTCCATATTGATATTCTTTGGCTTCAACAAGAAATTTTTATATTTTATTTGGGTTTTAATGGCTAGCTCCAATATTTGTTCCAAGTCTTTAACTACCCAAATTAAGTGTTCCAATTAGGTCTATAGTTGATACAAATGTGCCTAAAGCACTTTCTTTCTTTGAAAAGAAGTAAGCAGTTGAATAGGAATTGAAGCATTGATTCACTCCATAATATTAAATGTCAGGATATGTCCAAATATAAACCAAAGACAAATAATGTGCACATTTATTATCAAGGCTAAAATAGAAAATATATCATATACTTGGAAGCACAAACTCATGTATGATAAAAACAATAAGACATATGATCCACCACTCCAACAAGGTGACAACATACACCTCAAAATTTCCTAGGGAAAATATTATTAAAAGCAACTTATAGTTGTGCCTTCGAGTAACTCATATTTTTCAACAACTATCCCCTACAAAGATATATTGTACTTGCTACTTCTGTTACATTTTTGTATTGTAATATTTTATTTATAGGTGAACTATGTGTAATATTTACTGTAAAGGATGTTATTTCACATTTATTAGAAAGAATAAGAAAGGAAAAATATATGTTATTTTTATATTAAATAAAAAATATATATAATTTTAATTAAATTTATAAATATTTTATTAAAAAATACAAAATATATAATTGTAGGAGAAAATTTTCTCATCCTTGGACATCCAGCTAGCTAATAGCCCTATGTGATCAAAACATGACATGATTTCTAGGATTCTCCATTTCTCACTCCAATTGTATTCCTCTTTCCTATTCAAAATGTATTCTTGAAGGAAGGAAGGTCATTCATCAACATGTATTTTAACCATTTTTTCAATCATGTGTTTGTATTTAATGTTATTGACATACTAATATGGATCAAGGGGTAAATTGGTAATTGACCAATCTTAATTGTATTATTGTATTATTGAGTTTGGTATTGAAAACTTATCCATGGGGTTGATGTAGCTAAAATAAAGGTAAAATAATAAGAAATCCACAATAAAAGAAAAATGAAAAAAGAAAAATATTTTTGTGACATTTATTTAGTGCATGGAAAAAATCCTTACATGAGCTCCACCTCCCTCATTAGTCATTGCCCATTTCCTCAAGCATGTGATTCTTCATCCACAAAAGGGAACTATTTATTGTGTCAACCTTGATGACCGATACACTTAATCATCCTAAAAGGGTAATAGTAAGTTTCAAAAGAAAGCATGGGCTCCTAAGTTATACACCCAAATAAATACAAATCATAAAAATTAAAAGGTGTAACAAAGGGGTGAAAAATGCAATTTGAGGAAAGGGGTAACTCATGCCTCCATATCTACCCTTAGGATGTTAGACCTCCATTATTTGTCACATGGCCATGTCACCTTGCCCATAAGTCCTTCCCACTCTACAACCATGCTTTTCACACACATCTATGGAGTAATGGGATAAACTAGGAAATGCCATTTCCCCTTACATGGAAACACATAATAGTGTTGTCAATCTAACTATCCTTAATATAAACAAGTCACTTTTTTACATGATCTAATCTAGTTAGACATTTGAAAGTGAGCTTTATGTGAAGTATTTTTGTGACCATAACATTAGGTATGGTACACTATGATTCATTTATGGTTATCATCCCTAATGATTGATTATTTCCCTTGATTTTGAGTAATATTTTGTTAGGTGGTGTTATCACTCTAGCAGAGGCCTCTTAAGAGATGATTTTTATCCCATTCAACAAAATTTTGGAGGTTATCTTACCCACAGTCCAAATATATTTTCTAACCTTAATTATGTAGTGTTTCCCATTCAAAGTAGAGGAGTGGGATATGATATGGTTCCAAATTGTACTTGGCTCACTTGAGTACCCCGAAATCCTGAAACACAAAGCCAATAAGGTTTGGTGTTGGATTTATTCATGATTTTCCTAGATAGACCCAAGACACCCCCAACTTGGCATTGAAATTTTTTGATGGGTGTTGCTTGTTTTGGATGCTAGATGATGATGTTTATCCTTGAGATGATAGGGGATGGATTTCACATTGCTAATGGACCCCAACAGTTGATCATTATGGTTCCACGTGATAGCTTTTACCCTTAGAAGGGTGGCATAGGTCACATTGGTGATGATGTCATAGATTTGGAGGCACTTTTGGTGATTTGAATTTATGCAGTAATGAAATGAAACATAGTTTTAAATATAAACAAATATCTATAACTAAAAAAAACTTTACTTCATTAATAACAAAATATTGAAAATTGTTTACATGTAGAATGGAAATAAACTAGCTCAAGCGATGGTAGTTATCTCAAAGAAGAGATGTGGTGTCTACATGCCTTTTGAAATGTGTTAAAATGAGGCTTGGGTGCCTTTTATCATAAATACGAAGTTTTAACCCCTAACCCTAGGAAATTAAGTAACAATGGTTTTGGGTCCCATTGAGGTAAGTTGGACTTCCAACTTTGTAGGGTCGTAACTTTGGCATACGATATCCATTTGGCTATCGTAATACCTCGTTTCTAAGATCTCCACAAGGAAAAATAATAATGTATAAAATGGATACTAACACTTTCTGATCTCTTCATTTTCCCAGGAAGCATCTTTTAGGACCTCAAAACAATGCTAGAAGTTTAGGACACGAAAAACTGCCAAAAATAGAAAGTTGTGCTAGAATTAAGCAAACTCAAAGGAAAAAATGTTGGGTATCCAACTGGAATAGGTGGGTGGCCATCAATATACACCTCGATTCATTCCTGCCCCCTTAGGAAGAATTGGACCCCATTGCGTTGAGCGCCTCCATGAAGTGGGAAAACTTTTACTGAACTTGGTCCCTGGTGAGCCACTTGCACTAGTGCAGGAGTTGGCCCACTTTTATAACTCGATACATTTGGAACTTTCGTTTTCGATTGTTCTCAATATTTTTGTCCATGATCCAATTAGTTAAATTCATTCTGGGATGAGCTTTGTTGGTGTGAACTTCTCAACAATTTTTGATGTGTCCAGAAATGGTGGAAAGTATGGTCGAAGATGGTCCACATTGAAACATGGTGAAAGACAAGGAATGGGGGGATATTGAACTTGAAAGAATTGTCTCCCACCACCTTGGTGATGGTGTAAGGCCCATATCGGAGTGGTCGAAGCTTCCTATGGGCTCATTATTTCTACGAATGTAACAAAACTTTGTAATCTACCTGAAACTTATGTGGCACCTAATGTTCATAATGTTGTTGTTTGTACCTAGCATTGGATTTATCCAAGATTTCATGTACCTACTAGTGAATGTGTTGAATGAGCTCAATAAACCTGGTGGATTTATCAGCTTCAGGATGAACATGTTCATATTCTTCTTATGTAGTTTCAAAAGGAAGTGAAAAATCAAGGGGACATAATGGTTGAAATTGCAGACCCACTTGAAAGGGGTTGTGGCCATTTAAGCTATGGAGATTTTTGTTATAGTTGTGTTGCACATAGAGAAGACTTTCATCCCATGTTTGTAGATTCTTATATTTTTACATATGTAGTATGTGCACAATCATATTGTTGATGAACTTTGTCAGGCCATCAGTGTGGGGGTGGAATGTAGTCAACTTGATGAGCTTGGTGTCCAACAATGACTAGAGGCTCAAATAAAATGTGCTTAGGAAATTGTTATTATGATATGATATAATGGTCTTTAGGACTCTGACATATACCCCTACTCATTCAAAGAATACTTTGGCTGTGGATTTTCTTGTGATACTCTTCTTGTAGGCAACCAATATGATCATCTTAGAAAATATGTTGATGACCAAAAATACACAATCATTACCATGCTTGGTAGAAGGAAGGCCAAACATATAGTCCATGGTTATAGGTTCCCAGGGTTGGCTAAGAGTACGAAGAGGATTATATAGGACTTACTTCTTAATGGTTGGATTGGAGATGGAACATGAAGTGCAGGATGTAATATATTTTCTGGCATCCTGTCGAAGACTTGGCCAATAAAAATACTGCTGCAATACTATCACTTTCTTCTCTACATCAAAATTTCCTATGAACCGAGTGTATTGAGCCCCCAAAACTATCTTGGCACGCTCAATTGAAGGAACAAAAATGTGTCCAAGGTGGCATAACAGTGTGTCCTGGATATGGAAGTTTAAAAATTGCTTGCCATCCATCAACATCTGGTATGTGGTGGTGAATTTTGGATCATTTTTTTAAAGTTGCAACAATCCATAAGTCTCGTGCCCACAAGAGTTAAGCACAGTGGCCAGTGCCACAAAGGGTGAATGATTGAGGTAATCTACAACATTATTGGTGTTTCCCTTCTTGTACTTAATTTTATATGATTTTTTTGCATATATGTGGACCATTTCTGATGGCGGTCGTTCTGCAAATTTGATTGTGTCTATATAAATTAGAGAGGTCGATTATCTATGTGGATGATAGTCTCATTCCCCATAATGTAAATTTTCCATTATCGACATGCTTGCACGATAGAATAAATATCTTTATCATAAGTGGGGTAATTCTGAATTGTATCAGAGAGTGTCTCACTATGATAGGCCACTTGATGCCCTTGTTGGGTAAGGATTCCATAAATAGCATAGTTAGAGGAATCTATCTCAATTTCAAATGTTTATTGTAGGTATGGAAATGTGAGCGTGAGTGCAAAATAGAGGCAGTGCTTCAGCTCAACGAATGCATTTTTTTGGGACTCGTACCAGAAACACTTTTCTTTCACTCTAGCTTTGGTAACTTGACTCAAAGGTTAAGTGATATGAGAGACTTCCAACATGAACCTTCTATAAAAATTTGAAAGGCCCAGAAATTTGTGAAGCTCTGTTACAGTGACTGGGATTGGCCAATCCCGAATGACTTGGATCTTCACCGAATCCACATGAAAATCTTGCTCATCAATCATGTAACCTAGATATTGGACTTGGTTCATGCTAAAGGTTCCTTTCTCTAATTTAGCACATAGCTTGTGTTACCGCAGGGTTTGAAGGACCTACCAAATATGTTGCAAGTGTTCTTCCTAACTCTTACTGAAAATGAGGATGTCAATCAGATATAAAACTACGAATGAGTTGGTGAAGGGATACAAGATGTCATCTATTATCCTCATAAAAGTTGTAGAGGCATTTGTCAACCCAAAGGGCATAACCAACCATTAAAAAAGGCCCTCCTTGGATTTGAAGGTTGTCTTCAATAAATCTATGAATTATATGGAACCTGGTGATAGTCAGACTTCAAATCAATCTTGTTGAAGTAATTCACCCCCTTGAGCTAGTCAAAAAGTTCCTCAACCTGTGGGATTGGATTTTTGTTCCTAAAAGTGATTTTATTTAGTGCACGATAATCAATGTAGAGACTCCAGGTCCCATCCTTCTTCTGTACAAGTATAATTAGGCTCCCACAAGGTGAAGAAATTCGTCGGATGTGCCCTTTTTGTAGCAACTCTTGGATCCACCAATTGATTTCTTCATTTTCCAAAAGGGAGCAGTGATATATTGAACCATTGGGTAGAGGTGTTTCAGGAGTCAGATCGATCGAATGATTGACCTGACAGTGTAAATTTACCCCTATGGGTGAGGAGAAGATGTCCCTGTATTCTTCCACAACCTTATCCACCTTATTATATTGCACGGAGGAAACCTTCTCGATGGCCATGTATGTGGCCATGATCTTTCCCTTAATTTGAGAATGAATCAGGACGAAAACAAAATTAGTGGTCCCAGTGATGATCTTATTACATTTCTTAGCAAAGATCAAAGAAATGGTAGTTGACAAAACTACCTTCGGTATCATGTATAACTTACTTTCTAAAGTAACAATAACAATGTGAGGCTTGGAATAATGCACATCATAATACTTCCATAAGTATGGATGGCCTAATAACACATCACAAAATTCAATAGGTGCAACATCATGTAAGACCTCATATGTGAAGGGCTTGATGTTATAGCATAGGAGACATTTTTGGCTGACGTGAAGATCTCACCCTTGGTGGAGAGATCCGATGGTGTACTGCTGCAGGTGTGGTGTCATTGGTAAGCCAAATCACTTCATGATCTTAGCCGAGATGAGGTTCTTTTGGCTCCCACTATCGAAAAATAATTATAGCAGGGAACCCTTCACCCACATCTGTGAGTCGAAGAGGAGATCCCCCTCGAGATATTCAAGCTCAATCTTTTGGACCTTGGTGGTCGAAATAGTGGCACTAGGATCTGCATCAATAATCTACTTCTCCTTGTTTTTCACCTTGTCAGGTTCTGACTCAAAGTTAGAACATGCATATGACTCTAAAGCTTTCATTCAAACTTTTATCCTTGACAACAATTAGGTTTGTCTAGGTTGGTCTTAGGAAGTTAGGTTAGGTAATTAGGGTGAAATAAGGTCATGAAGTTCATTAATTTAAAAAAAATGTACATATGTGGGGGTATTAAAGGTCATCATTAAGGTGATGGGTGTCAATGTGAAAAAAATCCCAAAAATAACTCGTGCATAAGTGAAATTGGCCATTTCATGTAAATCTGGCACTTCTACACAAGTTTGTAGTGAAATCAATTTAAAAAAATAAGAATTCGCTACGAACTTGCCTAAAACCTCTATTTTTACAGCAAGCTAAAGTTTTGGTATTTTTGAAGCATTTAATGTATTTCAAAGAGCAGATGATTCATCAAAAGAGTTGAGGAGTGTCATTGGGGCACTTATTGATGAAGATCACTTAGCAAAAGGATGACATGGCTGCCAATACACTATTTTTTCCACCTCACCAATACACAACTCATCTTAAAATTTGGAATATAAAGACCTAAAATATAGCATGAAAAATTGCCACCTGATCATGGTTGTTGACACCTCAACATTTCAGTATGGTTCAATGGAGATGGTGAAAGAAGAATTGAAGAAAAATGGTTTGAAGATGATTGTAGTGGATGACCCTGCTGCCCCTTGAAAGATTGTAAGACACACTTTTTGAAAAAAAATTCTTAGGATACTCTATCAAATAATTTACAAAGCTATAAGCATGTTTTCTGGAGATAAATAGTAAAAATTTCAAAATATGGAAAAGTTAGGCAAGTTCGTAGCGAGCTCTAGGCTTGAAGCTAATTTTTTGCTACGAACTCGTTGTAGAATGTTTTTAGGTAAAACTTCCAAAAAATATCATGATAGGGGTGAATGAAGGCATGTGTTTACCTTATTTTACCTAATGAAGACCCTCCAATAGGCGGAAAATTTAGAAAAAGTGTTGAAGGTGGTGAAAATGAAAATGCTACAAAAACTACACTACAAACTTTCCTGTACATGATTGTTTTAGCAGTCAACTTCAAATTCAATTTATGACCAAATGAAAAATAAATTTGGAAATATGAAGGAGTATTTTCTTCAGCAGAATCCCATATAAAAAACCCTCTCTCAATTTTTTCAAATCCATCAGGGTTTGGAAATTATTCACTCATTTTTTAGGCCTATTTTTCAGAATTTTCACTAACCAGATTTGTGTAAAAAAATTAAAATTCAACTTGGAAAAGGTCTAGCTCAAAATCCACGTGGCATAATGACACATCAACAGTCCAGTACACTCATAAAATTAGTTGGTTACATTTGATAAGGATTATCAAAGGGTTTTTTTGAGCTATTTAATGAAAGAAGAGTCATTTTTGTATTCAAGCTCTACCAAATAGAAAATATCCCTAGGAAGTCTCCAAGTGATGTAATCCTATTTGAGATAGGTCTATGAGGTAGCAATTCATAGCTATCAAGGTGGAAAACCATTTGTATGATTCCTCACTCTATTAATGAGATAGATTTAGAGTTAGAGAAGGGTTTATGGATGTAGATGACTATGCTACCATGTAAATTTCTTTCACACAGCTAATACACAATTGCAGAAGACTTTGTTCAGACCTAAGATTCTGATTGTGCTCTTATGTGTTTGTCTCCTTTATCTTTTCAATGTTAATTCAGCTTACTCATACATAATTACTTGGAATTCATAACTCTTATGCTCCAACTTCCTTTATGTATTATGTTTGATGTTAGAATTATTTTTGTAAGAGCTCATGTGCCTAAGCTTCCATGAATGATGCTTGTTTCTAATTGAATTTTCATGCTGAATCCATGCCCAATTGTAGCCCTCACTCATCTTCCACCTGCAAAAAATAATCTAAAAGACATTTAAGAGTTAGCCATATTTTTTCTAAGCATTGTTTATTGAAAATCATACCTTTTCTTGAGAGATCCCTCTCTAGTTGGAAGGGCTAACTTGCAACCCTAAGTGCTTTGAAATAGTTACACTATATTGATTGTTGAGAAGCCTAATTAGTATCAGTTTGGTGATTACATTTTGGTATGTTTGCTGGGAGACTGAAGCTACATTTTCCCGAAAATTTGTGCTCAATCAAAGCTACTGAACTCTTGAAGGTAGCAGGAGATCAGAAAATTCGAAGGTTGTACTTCTACCTTGGCGACTCCATTCTTGAAGAATTCAAAAATTCATAGCTTCATGGTAACACTAATGGGAAATGAGAGACTTAGATGCAACTATAATTTCTTCAAGATATGCATATGTGGAATTTTCAAAATTTTATGGATTTCCAAATCTTTTTCCCATGGATGCATATCTTTTAATTAATGGCCATAAGTTTGATGGAGAAGATCTAAGCTTGACTTTAGATCAGGTATCAAAGTTTCATGACTTTACTGAGCTCCTTAGAGGAAAAAAAATATGTATTCATTAGGATTTTATATAATTCATTCCAAGGAAAGTGTAAAAGCTAGGTGGAAAGGTTACCTGTTAGCTATTAAATCATTTTTAGTTTTCTCGCTTATTTTCTTGGAAACATGGATGGAGAAGATAGATTTTGTGGCAAACTCTGTTTCCATTCAGGAGTTCACAGGATGGTGCTCTGATGGAGAATTTGGTGAGAACTTTTCTTCATCACTTTATTTTTATTTAAAGTCATATAAAGGAAATCCTAAAATAAGATCAGATTTCTAGAAGAATTGGCTCGTGACCTTGAAAAATATATTGAAGATGTTGAAGCTCATATTTAGTCTTATCATTTTCAAGATCATATGCAGGCTGTTGAATTTTTTTTCTAGCCAAAAAAAGCATATGAGCTATTGTATTTTGACATCAATATGGATAAATGTTTTGTTTTAAAAATAGATATGATGACACACAAATGAAAATATATGATGACATGAAAAATAAGTGTGAAGTGTTCAGCTATGAGGATTTCTTTACTCAAAATTTTGAAAATATTCAAAAAATATCATATCTTTATTGATATTGTAGCATACTATATGGAGATTTTTTTCAGCTTGAGTTTTCAGCCATGTCTTCACTATGAGAAATAGATCCATTGTCAGTTTCCATTCTATTTTGCGGTTTTGATTTTGTTGGTGCATAGTCAAGCACTCATTCTATTTCAACAACTACTTGATTGTATTCACTAGCATTTTTGTGTCATCTGATTCAGTATTTACTCGACGGTATAAGGTAGGTAGGCGTGTGTGTGAATAAGCTCAAGTATTCCGAGCATCTTTTCAACATGTGCAGATTTAGTTTTCAACTTGAATTGCAGTTTTCAACAAGTTTGAGCTCATGGAGAAGGCCATAAAAACTTGAAGAAGATTTCATCAAGTTCAGAATTTTTAGTTTTTAATAAGGCACTGGAGCTGTTGGTTATTTGCTAGACCACAAGGGCACAACATCCCCAAGCCACTATTATTCTTGATAACAACTAGGTTTCTCTAGGTTGGTCTTAGGTAAGTTAGGTTAGGTCATTAGGGTGAAATAAGGTCATGAATTTCATTAATTTTCACAAAATGTACATATTGTAGGGTTTTAAAGGTCATCATTAAGGTGATATATGTCAATTCCAAATAAAAATCCCCAAAATATCTCGTGCATAAGTGAAATTGGCCATTTCATGTAAATTTTTCACTTTTACACAAGTACGTAGCGAAGTCAGTGTAAAATAGTTAGAATTCGCTACAAACTTGCCTAAAAATTTTGTTTTTACTGCGAGTTGAAGTTTTGGTATTTTTTAAGCATTTAATGTATTTCAAAGAGAATGTGAGTAATCAAAAGAGTCAAGGAGTCTCATTGGGACACCTGTTGATGAAGATCAGTTAGCAAAAAGATGACATGGCTGCTTGCAGACCATTTTTTCCACCTCACCAATACACAACTCATTGTCAAATTCAGAATATAAGGATCTGAAATATAGCATGAAAATTTAACATCTGATCATGGTTGTTGACACCTCAACATGTCAGTATGTTTCAATGGAGACGGTGCAAATAGAATTGAAGAAAAAGGGTTTAAAGATGATTGTAGTGGATGATCCTACTGCCCCTTGAAAGATGGAAAGACACAATTTTTGACCAATTTTGTCTTAGGATAATATATCAAATCAGTTACAGATTTGTAAGTATGTTTTTTGGAGCTAAAGAGTAAAAATTGCAAAATCTGGAAAATTTAGGCAAGTTCGTAGCGAGCTCTAGGCTTGAAGTTGAGTTTTCGCTACGAACTCGCTGTAGAATGTTTTTAGGTAAAAATTCCAAAAAAATAGCATGATAGGGGTGAATGAAGGCATGTTTTTACTTTATTTTACCTAATGACGACCCTCCAATAGGAAGCAACATCATCAAAAGTGAAGATGGTGGTGAAATGAAAACGCTACAAAAAATATGCTACAAACTTTCCTGTACATGACTGTTTTAGAAATAAACTTAAACTTAAATTTTTGACCAAATGAAAAATAATTTTGGAAATATAAATGAGGTTTTTCTTCAAAAAAATCCCATGTACAAAAACCTCTCTCAGGTTTTTCAAAGACATCAGTGTTTGGAAATTATAAACTCATCTTTGAGCACTAATTTTTAGAATTTTCACTAACCAGATTTGTGCAAAAATTTTAAAATTCTACTTGGAAGAGGTCCAACTTAGCATCCACGTGGCATAATGACACATAAAAAGTCTAGTACACTCAGAAAATTATTTGGTTGCATTTTATAAGGATTATTAAAGGGATTTTTTAAGCTATTTAATGAAAGAAGAGTCCTTTTTGTATTCAAACTTCGCAAAATAGAAAATATCCTTAGGAAGTCTCCAAATGATGTAATCCTATTTGAAATAGGTCTTTGAGGTAGGAATTCGAAGCTGGCAAGGGGGAAAACCACTTGTATGAGTAATCACTCTATTAATGAGAGAGTTTTAGAGTTAGGCAAGGGTTGATGGATGTTGATGACTATGCTACCATGTAATTTTCTTTCACACAGCTAATACACAGTTGCAGAAGACTTTGTTCAAACCTAAAATTTTGATTGGGCTCTTATATGTTTGTCTCCTTTATCTTTTCAATGTTAATTCATATTACTCATACATAATTACTTGGAATTAATAAATCTTATGATCCAACTTCCTTTATGTATTATGTTTGGTGTTAGAATTATTTTTGTAAGAGCTCATGTGCCTCGGCTTCCATGAATGATGCTTGTTTGTAATTGATTTTTCATGCTTACTCCATGCCAAATGGTATCCCTCACTCATCTTCCACCTGCAAAAAATCATATAAGAGACATTTAAGAGTTAACCATCTTTGTTCTAAGCATTTTTTATTGAATATCATAACTTTTCTTGAGAGAACCCTCTTTGGTTGGAAGGGTTAACTTCCAATGCTAAGTGGTTTGAAATAGTTACAATGGATTGACTATTGTGAAACCCAATTAGTCTCAGGTTGGTGATAAAACCAACCACCAGTGACTGCTTGGAACGATGCTCATTTTTGTTATAAGTGGGGCTCTTGTGGAACTCACACCATTTTCATGTGTCATTCTTCATTTTCGTGGTGTGATTCTTTTCTTGTGGCTTAGGTGGGTTGTCCTTGGTCACCCCACCTTGGATCTATCCTTTGTTTCGTGGTTTAGGGGTGTTTTTCCCTACTTCATATTCACAAATCCAAAGTCTCGCTTCTTCTATTTAAATTTATGCTCGATATTGACAGCATATTGGTATGCAACGCCAAGCGAGGAGATGTCCAGGAACTTCATCTCGTCTTGGATGTATTTGTGTAGATAGCCATGGTACTTGATTACCACATTCTGCTCTGAATCCTTGATACCCAAATTCATGTGAAGGGTATGAAAAATATTTATAAACTTTGGCACATCTTGATCTCTTCTCTACCACAGTGTGGTCCATTGTTTGTACTATATTCATAGCTCCTAAGAGGGTAATTTTTTTCCTTGACGATGTCTTGGAAAAAATTCAAAGTGGGTGCGACTAAAGATAGTGAGTGTTGTGAAAATTCCAAGATCTAGATTTGGAATCCATACTACAACAAGAGGAACTACTTCTCCTACTTGCAAATATGATTTAATAGGTTATTTAAAGATTAATTCTTAAAATATCGAACCAATTACTCAATCAGCCTTCACCCATTAAAACATTTGTGAAAACAAAAATCTGAGCAAGAAAAATAACACCACATATGAAACCGTTGTTTTTGGATAAACGTTCTCGAAAAAAACCAATGCAGGAAAATCGGTGCAACAAATCTGAGGGTTTTATTACTAAGCATCAGTTATTCTAGATACAACTCTAATTGTCTATCCATACGATTTAGTTATATAGAAATACTGAAAAAGAAAAATATAGCGAGTATACCTCACTCTGCAAGTCCCAACTGATCCGGTAGTTGAACTGACGAAGCCCCATATCCCTCTGCGTAGTAGTTGTGTAGGCCTGTGTGGGGTCAGATCTATAACAAAGTCACCTCTTCTACATGATCTTTCAACCCTTACAAAAAATTTATCCAACCCTCTCGGCTCATATCTGGATTTCCCTAGCTAAAATCTTAATTTCTATTAAGAAACTGTGCTGCCTCTGTGTGGCCCCGCGTCACCCCTTCTAGGTGTTGCGCCACTCACTCTGAGCTCTATGCAGCCTACTCTTCATCTTCATTTGCCTCTTTTCTATTGATCCTTGGCTTGAATAAGATCCTCCTACCAAAACTGTCTCTGATCCTCAATTTTGTTGAAGAATAACCATGATTGAAGTTTTCATCCAAGCACTGCTCTGTCAGAAAATTTGATTACTTGATCCTTTCAATGTGTTTTCCAAATGACCCTCAAGTATTCCTTTATAGTCTTCTCATTGATACTTCATCAACCAAAATTAGATCTTTTTAGGTCCCTATATTACTAGTATAGTCCCTTATTTTTGTTAGTGTAACGCCCTTATTGTTATTATTGTACCTCTGTAACCCCCATATTGTTATCATTGTGCCCTTAAATTATTATTGTTAGGTCGGCTAGGATTACATTGTGGCCCCACTAGGATTAAAATGTGGCCCCATGGACTCCTATATATAGAAAGGAGGTTTTGTAATTTGTATCATCCAAGAATTGTTCATTAATGTAATGTATTAGAGGTTGCCCCCTCGAAGTGGATTATTTATAAGGCGTTGATATCTTTTTTCTTCTATTTTTGGAGCTGGTTTCACAACATTTGGTATCAGAGGATTTGAGATTCTAGGGTTTCGCTGCTCCAAACAGGTCAGCATGGTTCAGAAGCTGAAATTTTTAGAGTGTGAAGCCAAAATCCTAAGGAACATTGTCGAAAAATTTCAGATATTGGTTCGCAATATTTTCGGAGATATGATTTGTGGAAGTTAGGGCTTTTTAGGCTTCTTAATTTCATCTCAAAGAGGTGATCGTGGGAAAATCTTCATAGCTCTCTCTCTAAGCATTGGATTGTAAGTTTGATGGAAAGGATCCTATAACATGGATACTACAGATGGAGCAATATTTTGATCTCAATAATGTGAAAAACACACAAAAGGTACGCAATGCAACTTTACATTTAGAAAAAAATACATTTGTATGGTATCGATGGCTTTTCTCCCGTAAAAAAAATTTCACTTGGTCAATTTTTACAGAAGAAATGATAGCACATTATGAGGATACCAAGAGCAACACCTTCTTTATCCAATTGATAAATCTAAAACACAAGGGTTTAATGGGGGAGCACATTGAGGACTTCCAAAAATTGAATATAAGGGTAACTGATATTTCAGAGGAACACATGATTGATCTCTTCATAGGTACTTTAAAGGATAACATCCAACATGAAGTTCGCGTTTTGGAACCTGATTCATTGGAGAAGGCATTCAGGTTGGCAAGAAAAATTGAATGTAAAATTATGGCGACAAGGAAGCTTACCACTCACTTCTATAAAGAAGGAAGTGTTGCTATGCCTAGATTTCCACAACCTACAAGGTTGACACCACAACAATTGGAAGAAAAAAGAGCAAAAGGGCTTTGCTACAGTTGTGATAGCAAATACACTAAAGTCATAAGTGTGCTGAGAAGAAATTATTTTACATAGATTGTGAAGAGGAAGAAGAAAATGAACAAGAAGAGGATATACACCAGGAACCAACCCTAGAAGAGGAAGAAATGAATCCGACCATATCGTGTAATGCACTGGCAGGAATTACCACTCCTCAAACTCACAAGATAGAAGGACAAATCAAGAAGAAAAAGGTAATAGTGTTGATTGATTCAGGTAGCACCCATAATTTTATTCATTGTAAGGTAGCCAAGGAATTAAATTATTTCCTATACCTAGCACCAGAATGTCAAGTGATGGTTGCAAATGGAGGAACTATAAATTGCTATGGAAAATGCCATAATATCAAGCTAACCATGGGGGAATATGTATTGAATAGTCCAATGCTTTCCATTCCTATGGGAGGTGCTGATGTTGTACTAGGAGTATAATGGTTAAAATCTTTGGGGACGATAGCTTTTAATTTTCAAGAACTTTTCTTGAAATTTTTTTCAAAAGGAAAGGAAGTCGAATTACAGGGTATTGTAGGGAAGCCAGGAAAGATAATAAGCTCTAATTTCATGACAAAAATTATAAATAAAGAACAACGAGGCGTAATTTCACAATTATGCTCACTAGAAGTTCCAACACCAAAATCATCTATTTCTTCAGATCTCCAAAAAGTCTTGGACAATCATTCCAAGATGTTTGAAACTCCCAAAGGACGCCCACCTATTCGTGATCATGATCATTCTATTCATTTGATTCCAGGAAGTGTTCCTCCAAACATTAGGCCTTATAGATATCCTTATGTCCAAAAGAGCGAAATTGAATGCATGGTTGCAGAAATGTTAGAGGTTGGTATAATTCAACCTAGTCAAAGTTCTTTCTCTGCTCCTGTATTATTGGTACAGAAGAAGGATGGATCATGGTGCATGTGTCCAGATTATATGGAGATCAATAAGCTCACCATTAAAGATAAATTTCCCATTCTTGTGATTGATGAATTACTGGATGAATTACATGGAGCAATTTATTTTACCAAGTTGGATCTTCGTTTAGGATATCATCAAATTAGAATGAAGACTGAAGATATTCCGAAAATAGCATTTCAAACTCATGAAGGTCATTATGAATTTTTGGTCATGCCTTTTGGCCTTACCAATGCACCTTATACATTTCAAGGGTTGATGAATTCCATTTTCAAACCCTTCCTTAGAAAATTTGTGCTATTATTTTTTGATGATATACTAATCTACAACAGGTCCTGGAAGGATCATGTTCAACATGTTGACAGGGTGCTCAAACTATTGCAGGGGAAATAATTATATGCAAAAACATCCAAATTTTTTTTTGGAGTGCAAGAAGTGTAATATCTGGGTCATATTGTATCTCATGAGGGTGTTAAGGTAGACCCTAACAAAGTTAAAGCCATTAAGGAATGGAAAGTCCCCACAACCATGAAGTAGTTGCGAGGATTTCTTGGGTTAACAGGGTATTATCATAAGTTTGTTAAGAATTATGGGAGAATAGCTACACCTACAACAACATTATTGAAGAAAGATGCATTTTCGTGGACTCCTGAAGCAACTAAGGCCTTTGAACATCTTAAAGAAGAAATGTGCCTAGCACCGGTCTTAGCTACACCAGATTTGACAAAAACCTTTATTGTGGAATGTGATGCCTCAGGAAATGGAATTGGTGTTGTTTTAATGCAAGAAGGAAGGCCCATTACTTTTGAAAGTCATCCAATCAAAGGAAAATATTAAAAAAAAGCTATTTATGAGAAGTAAATGTTAGTAATACTGCATGCACTAAAGAAATGGCGAACTTACCTAATGGGAAGACACTTCAAGGTAAAAACTGATCATGATAGTCTTAAACACTTTTTGGAACAAAGACTATCTTTAGAAGAGAAGCAAAAATGGGTCACAAAGATGTTGGGTTATGACTTTGAAATAATCTAAAAAAAAGGGAAGCTAAATGTTGTTGAAAATGCACTCTCAAGAAAGAATGAAGAGGTGGAAGCATTTCTTTGTGCAATATCTGTTATCCAACCAGATTGGATAACTGAAGCAAGGGATGAATGGAAGAAGGACGAAGAAGTGTGGACACTCATTCAAAATTTTCAGCAAGATCCTAGTACATCTGATACATTTAGTTGGAAAAATGATTCCTTATGGTACAAAGATCGCTTATATCTTTGTAAGAATTCCCAAATAAAACAAAATATTCTTTTGGAATTGCACACTTATCCTTTAGGAGGACACTTAGGATTTTTAAAAACATACCACAAGGTGAAGAAAGAATTTTTTTGGGATGGCCTTAAATCTGATATTCAAAATTTTGTGGCGGAATGTTTGGTTTTCCAGCGGAGTAAAGTTGAGACAATTAAGACCCTGGGTCTTCTACAACCTTTATCCATTCCAAGTCAGCGTTGGGAGGAGATTTCAATGGATTTTATCACAGGTTTACTTAAGTCCGAAGGAAAGAGTGTCATCATGGTGGTAGTTGATAGACTTACCAAGTATGCACACTTTTGTGCATTGTCTCATCCATTTAAAGCAAGTACAATTGCTACTACATTTATGGACACAATTCAAAAGCTACATGGAAACCCAAGGGTTATTGTGAGCGACAGAGATCCCATTTTTACTGGAAATTTTTGGACGGAGTTATTTTCTTGTTTGGGTACTCAATTAGCTCATAAATCATATTATCATCCTCAATCTCATGGTCAAACTGAGATAGTAAATAAATGTTTAGAAAGATATCTTCGTTGTTTTGTATCTGATAAACAAACACAATGGGTCAAGTGGTTACCTCTCGCTGAATGGTGGTATAACACTTCCTTTCGTACTGCAGCAAAAATGACCCCATTTATGGCACTTTATGGATATCATCCATCATCCATCACATCATCATTAAGAGAAAATTCTAAGGTTCAAGAAGTGGAAGATCACATTGAGCATAAAAAATAAGTTCTCCAACTCTTAAAGGATAACTTGAATTTGGCACAAAATCGAATGAAACAACAGGCAGATCAACATCACAGTGAGAGAAGTTTTGATGTAGGAGACTGGGTATTTTTATGGCTACAACCATACAAACAAATGTCCCTCAAGAAAGCTAAGAAGGATAATAAATTATCGCCAAAGTACTATGGTCCTTACAAAGTGTCGCAAAAGATTGGTACTATGGCATACAAATTGGAGCTTCCTGCATCTTCACAAGTGCATCCAGTTTTCCATGTTTCATGCTTAAAGAAGGTTATAGGTGAAAATATTCCTGTTCAAACAATATTGCTCGAACTTGAAGAGAAAGGAAAAATCAAATTGGAACCTGAAGCAGTCACAGAAACAAGAACTCGACATCTACGAAATCGATCAATTTCAGAGTATCTCATCAAGTGGAAGAATTACCTACTGAATATTCTACATGGGAGGATGAGAATTTATACAGAAGCACCCAGAGCTACTCAAGCATTGAGGAAAACACTTTTTTGAAGGGGAGGGGCATGTTAGGTCCCTATATTACTAGTAGAGTCCCTTATTGTTGTTAGTGTAACCCCCATATTGTTATTATTGTGCCCTTAAATTATTATTGTTAGGTCGGTTAGGATTACATTGTGGCCCCACTAGGATTACAATGTGGCCCAATGGACACCTACCTATATATAGAAAGGAGGTTTTGTAATTTGTATCATCCATGAATTGTTCATCAATGTAATGTATTGGAGGTTGCCCCCTTGAAGTGGCTTATTTCTAAGGCGTTGATATCTCTTTTCTTCTATTTTTGGAGCTGGTTTCACAACAGATCTCCAATCAATGGCTAAGATTACATTTAGACTTGATCTTATTTTTCTAGAAGTTTCACCCACGATTTAAATTAATACCCATTAATTATTTTAATTTCCTAAGTTGGATTTAGGGTCCTCATTAAACATAAATAATTTATCAAATTAAACTATTTATGGGTGGAATTTCCAAAAATAATTTTTGGGTTATTTGGAATGCATGTGTCTAAGCCTCTCCATAAAGTTTTAGACTTAGCACACATCTGATGCAACCAAAAATCAACACTCCATCTTAGGAAGGAATGTGCTCTAACAAATATGCCCTATTTCATACTTCTATAACTTTGAAGCATCTCGCTTTGTGTTGTTGATGTCTAACATGTTGTCTACGAATGATTGCGTTGACGCTACAACTGTACTACTGATGAAAATACCACGATCAACACTGCATCTATACTGCAACTACCTCTCAAATGTTTCATATGTTGCTAGCACTGCCACTCCTAACTCTGTACTGCAACTCAGCTGCTAGGAGAAGCAACTGAAAAACATCCAAAAATTAGGAACAAGTGTTCAAGATGCATCTTGATGCTAAAACTCTTACTACTACTAGACCCACGTTGTCCCTCTGAAGAACTGTGTTTATGTTGCTATGCATTTCTGCAACTTTGATCTGCGTTGCTCAGATTCTGGTGTGTCTAACCACTGCATATTTTGCTTATGCACTCCTCTGCACCACTAAAAACTCCTCCAACCTGGTATTGATAATATTGGGCACCCATATCAAGTCATGATCCAAGAGGTGGACTCCTCAAGGATCTTTCCCAACTGAATTTCTTGCAAACTTACAACTCAATTTCACCCAATATCCCTTGTGGAGATGCGTGGGCACTCATAGAATACTCATCCTCCTTGATCTTTGCGGGTGCAACCTTTGGATCATTCTTTGCGTCCTTGTCCTTTTTCTTCAAAGGAAATTGGGTAGCATAGTGACCAAATTCACCACACATGAAGCACTTTATCTTTGAGACATGTTTATTACATCTTCGCTACTCCTGCTGCCCTTTGCATGCAAGGATTTCATTTTCTTCCTCCTCCTGCTTCACCTTCGATCCACTCCCACTACTACCATCAAGTTTTCAGTTGGCCAAGTCTCTCCCTAGCTCTTCTTGCTGAAGAGAAGCCCACATATCTTCCCAGCATGGTAAGGTTTCTCTTCCCAGGATACTCTGGATAAATACTTGTCAATCCTCAGTGACTGTGTTAAGAGACAGTCTCACCATCACTGTAGGAGAAGGGGTAAACCCCACGACTGC
This sequence comes from Pinus albicaulis, assembly GCA_034641835.2. Lineage (NCBI taxonomy): Eukaryota > Viridiplantae > Streptophyta > Pinopsida > Pinales > Pinaceae > Pinus > Pinus albicaulis. The sequence goes on along the minus strand of CM076575.1, from coordinate 1,278,836,369 downwards.
AACTTGGTCATGTATTTCTTGAAGCCTAGTTAGGAATGGAACAATGTGCTCCCCTTTCTGCATCTGTGCCATCCTTATTTTTATCTCAAAGTACATCTTTCGTTGCTTGGAAGATCCTTCATATAGCGTGGCCAAGGATTCCCACATCTGTCTGGTAGTATCTTTGTCAGCTATATGGGACACTATGTCATCTTTGACTCCATTCAGGAGCTATCTTTTTTCCTTCACCATATTAGCCTTGTACTGCTTCAATGGATATGGATTTGTACGGAAAAATATCGTGTTTTTCACAAAGATATTGAGATCATATTCATTTAGGAGACAAGTGATTATTTCCTTCTAGATCACGTAGTTGGAGGCTCCCTCCAATCGGTCCCAATCTCTAAGCCCGCGAGTTGCCATGGATGTCAAAAATGTTGAATATACTCCTCTTCTTCCCCCTCTATGCAGCACTAGATAGTCTTATGCACTCCTTGTGGAGCTCATAGATCTCCTACCCGGATCTGCTGCTCAGATCTTGGAAAATTTGAAATTTCTCGGCTAGGAACTTCCTAAGGAAGAAACATTCCTCATTGTGTTGCTTCTTCCTCTTTCGACACTTTCTACCTGAAAAAATCAAGATCCACCTACAGAAACTGCGTCCCACCAGCTCTGCACTTCTCCCTGTGGCTTGGTAAAATTTAGATATGAAATTCTTACCTCTCTATTGACTCACTCAGAGAGAGACCTTCCTGGAAATTTCAGCCCTCTTGGCCTGGACTGTGAAATCCCTCTGAGGATTCGAATTTTTTCTTTTTGCATCTCTTCAACATGCGATTCAGTGTTGGATCTTATCTTCCTATTTCACAATAAATGCTTTGAAACCAAGTGAAAATTCCAAGATCTAGATCTGGAATCTCTACTTCAACAAGTTGAACTACTTATCCTACTTGCAAATATTATTTAAAATTTATTTAAAGATTACTTCTTAAAATATTGAAGAGGTTAATAAAGAAGACTTAACCCATTAAAATATTTTTGAAAACACAAATTTGAGCAATAAAAATAACATACACACAAAACACTGTTGTTTTTGGACAAACGTCCTCGGAAAAACCCAATGCGGGAAAACCGGTGTAGAAAATATTAGGGTTTTTTATTAAGCAACAATTATTCTAGATACAACTATGGGTGTCTCTCTAGACGATTCAATTACAAAGAAACAATGACAGAGAAAAATATAGTGAGTATACCTCACTCTGCAAGTTCTAGCTAATTAGGTAGCTGAATTGATGGAACTCCAACTCCCTCTGTATTGCCTCTGCACAGTAGCTATGTATGCCTGCGTGGGGTCAGATTTAGAGTTGTGTCACCCCTTCTGAGTGATCTTTCAACCCTTCCATAAAATCAATCCAACACTCCCAGATCATATCTGGATTTCCCCAACTAAAATTGTACCTTTTGCTAAGAAACTGTGATGCCTCTGCATGGGGCCCGCGTGGCCCTGCGTCACCCCTTCTTGGTGTTGTGTCACTCACTATAGGATCTACGCATCCTCTTCTTCTCCTTCCTCTGACTCTCTATTTTTTATCCCTAGCCCGGAGAATAATATCTTACCAAAACTATCTCTACCCTTCAACTGCACTAAAGAATCACTTAGATCGAATTTTGCGTCTGAGCACTTCTCCGTCAGAAAATTCGATCACTTGATCCTTACGGTGTGTTTTGCAAATGAACCTCAAATCTTCATTTATAGTCTTCTTGTTTAGACTTCAATGACCACAATTAGATCTCCAATCAGCAACTAATATTACATTTAGACTTGATCTTCCTTCTCTAGAAGTTTCACCCACAGTTTAAATTAATACCCATTAATTATTTTAATTTCCTAATTTAGAGTTAGGGTTCTCATTAAACATAATTAATTTATCAAATGAAACTATTTCTGGGTGGTATTTCCCAAAAAAATTTATGGGTTATCCGGAATTCATGTGTCTAAGCCTCTCCACAAAGTTTGAGACTTAGAGAACATCCGATGCTACCAAAAATCAACAAGTGTTCCTTCTCTTCCTTCTGCTCATAGTAGGTTTCCCACCCATCCCTGACGTGGATGGTGGCTTTGAGAAGTGAAAAATTAATATTTTATGGGCTGGAAAATATACTTCCAACATATTTAACCATCTATCTATTAAATCTGTGTCTATCTGGCCTTAAAATATAGGAATGTCAAAGTTAACTTGTACCTTAAAGGGGGTGGTTCCTCTGAAGTTACTGTTGGGTGAATATGCTTCGTTTGTTGATACCTACCGAAGGATCTAGGAAAATTTATCCATTATCTCACTCGAGGGCCTCTTTGAGCATCATTTTGAAAGGATTTGCTACTCCTTCGTCTTTCTTTTCTTCCTCCATGGGAGTTCGGCGGGGTCGACAAGGCCAGTCTTGCAAGGGTTCAACCAATTCAAGTCCTAACTCCTTATACCCCAATCACATTGGGGACATGAAAAAAAAAATAGAGAAAGAGAAGACCACTCTAATACCACTAATACAAATTTATGTGGGAATGAAATGAAATACAAATTTAAATATAAACTTTCTATAGCTACAACGAAAACAAAACGTTAATTGACTAGTAACAAAATACTGAAAATTGTTTACATGCATAATGGAAATAAACTAGCTCAGGCGATGGAAGTTATCTTTGAGAAGAGATCTGGTAGCTATATACCTTCTAAACTGTGTTACAATGAGGCTCAAAGGCCTTTTTATCATAAAGAAGAAGTGTGAAACCTTAACCCAAGGAGATGAAGCGCCAACAGTTTTGGGCTCAATTGGGGTAAATTGGACCGACAACTTCCCGAGGTCATAACTTTGGCATACGATCTTCGTTTAGCTATCATAATACCTCGTTTCTAAGATCTCCACGATGAGGAAACAAATTTGTGAAATAGATTCTAATATTTATTTAGTCTCTCCATTTTCCTAGAAAACGTATTTTAGAACCTCAAAATGTCTCTGGAAATTTAGGACCCAAAAAACTACCAAAAATATAAAGTTGTGCTATAATAAAGGAAAATGAAAGGAAACAATGTTGGGGGTCCAATTGGTATAGGTGGGTGGCCACCAATATTGAACTGGATCATTTGGAAGCATACCTATGAACTTTGATCTATTTCGTGGAGTATGGAGAACTCAAGACTTGTTTGCCACTTGCTTGTGGCATTTTGAGCACCCTTGGAGGATGATGTCATAGTGAAGAGTATCTTTTCCCACACGTGGGATATTTTGACATTGTTTGTTGTCGTTGAGCTATTATGAGGTTGGATTGTAATCTCTAACTTGTTTAACACTTAAGAAAATTTGTATTAGGAATTTTATTGTAAATTAATGAAAATAATGGTGGTTAAGCCTCATATAAATAGAGGCTAACTGATTTCATTTTGGATCATCATACATTCATTTACTCTTCTCTTCAAAAGAGTGTGAATTAGTCTCCTTGTTTCAACTTGTGAAAAATGTGATCTTTTTATGGTGCAAGTTTCTCTTGAAGATGGTTTATTACATGGATATGTTTTCTTGAGATTGAATGAAGTGTTTCTTTGGAAAATTTTGTAAGTTTCATGCCTATTTTCTACATTTTCTATACTTCATTTGTGTAGTAGGGTTTCTATTGTGTGACATGGTTAAATGTTAGATCTATGTTGAAATTTTGTTCCTTTATATCATGAAAAATTGTTCATTTTGAAACATATAAGGAAACTTTGAATGTGCATTGCCTATATTTAAATTCTCCCCTCACATGGAAAATAAGTAGGGTTTTAAAAGTGGATTCCCTAGTCATCCTCCCTTACTCCATCAAATTCATTCTCGTATATTTATCCAAAAAATACTCCACTATCCCATTTAGGTCAAGGAACTAATCATTGTTGTTGTTAGCTTAGGTGTGTCAATGATAAAAAATGTCTCTTTCAGTTGTTTTCCATAAATTCATAGGTCAAAATTTTTTACTTTTTTGAACAAGTTCTCAGAAAATAATTTTGGTCACTGAAGAGGTCTAAGTCAAGTATGCTACTCCTTCATTTCATTCATCTCCACCATCATTGTCAAGGTCATTTCCATTATAATCAGTTTCAAGGTCACCATATCCATCATCATCATTTAAAGGGTCTAGGGTTATTTCACTCCACCTCATATAGGTCACTGTCTAGTTTCATCTTTGCCTTTGAAAAATCTTTAAATTTTCACTTAAAACAAGTTAGAAACCCTCCATTTCACTGATAAAAACCTAAGGAAGGAGCTCTCATGTTTAGGAGATGAAATAAATACTACCTCTCTGGTTTCATATGCTTCAAAGTTTCAAAAAAGTTCAAAATAACTCCATTTTGTCTCATTGTCCCATTTAAAAGAAGAAATCTTGTCTCACTGTCTCATTAAAGGACTAAAAAAGTCATTTTAATTGTTAGAGCTTTAAAAGAGGTCAATTTTGACCTACTGTCCCAATCAAAGACAAAAGGAGTCATTTCCAATCTTCAAAGACTGCTTATCTTGTTTTTAAAAGGTTATATTCAAATGTGAAAAGTTCAAAGCTTTCAAAAAGGAGTCTTATTGTCTCGTTTATAAAAAAGGAAAATTTTGTCTTGATGTTTCATTTCAAAGGTCCATAAAGTCACCTCAAGTGTCAAAAATTAAAAATAAGTTCACTTTGTCCTCTCATCTCACTTAAAGGTGCAAAAAGTCATTGTCAAGTGAAATTTTTCTAAGGTCATTTACAAGTGTCAAAAGGAAAAGGTAAAGCACATCTCAAAGTTTATAAAAGGAAAAAGAAAACCTAATTTCAATTGTTATTACCCTTTTCATGTATGTGAGAGAAGCTCTTTACTTCATTTTCCCTCCATGGTGTCTAAACTCTAAAGCACAAGGTTCAAATTCCATTAAACTTCACTTGAAATCCTTCAAAAACCATCCTTGTTACACTTCTAGGTTTCATATTACACATCTGGACTTTGGTGTTACGCTTCCAAGAGCACTACGCAGTGTGATGTTATGCTTTTAAGTGCTGCGTAAGTTATGTGTAGCATGTTGTTATGCTTATACCCCTGTTGCTACGCTCCTGTAAGGTGTTGTTACGCTCTTGTAAGGTAGTGTTAGGCTCCTGTAAGGTGGAAGTTTCATGTTTTTTGAGCTTGATAACCTTCAAAAGAATTCAAAGCTCACCTCCATTATTTGTATAGCCTCCATAAAAAGGTAAGTAACCATCCTATGCTGGTGTTTATTTGAATTTTGAAATATTTGAGTCTTTTCATTCTCATTTACATTTTCTCCATACTATTCACTGTCATACATATACAAAAATTTCATTTTTTAAACCCTAACCTACCCATTTACCTAAACTATAACCCCATCACATAAACCATAGCCCATACATCCTATATGCTTCATCACCACACTTCTATCATCTACACCATTATCCCTAACATGTCTAATACAATCAAACCTTAATTCAAGCTTTTCCACAATGAAAATAGTGAAAACCTTGGCATTGACATAGTTTTCTAGACCTTGCTACCCTACACTCATCCATTTACCCTCATTCCATTTTCATTGTGGAGATAAAATGTCATACTCCTCATTGAATTTTTATCATAATTTTTAATTAGCTCCATGGCCCTAAAAACACCAAAAACAATTTTACACTAGTTATTCTCACAGTCTAAATTGAGAATTTCCTGTGTTTTGAGCTTTTTACCACCCTACACTTACCCATTTCTCTTCATTCCACTTTCACGGTGGAGTTAAGACACCACTCTATCCACTAAATTTTTTTCAGAATTTTTACTTAACTCTATGACCCTCATTTCATCCTATTAACTTACCCTACCACTACACAAGCTATTCTCACCGTCAAAATTGGGAATTTCCTGTGTTTTAGGAATTTTGAAACCTTCCTCACACTCATGTTCCCTCATTCCACCTACAACATAACCTACTCAAATGTTTCTATAATTTTTCTTAGCTTCAATACCCTTCATTACATCCACCAAAATCACACTTTCCTACACTTTGTGTTTTCCATATTTCCATTCATTCACTCATTTCATTAACACCCTAGGGTTTTCATCATTCTAGTGACAAAAAAAATGGAAAGTGACAAGAAGATATTCAAATGAAGGCGTCACCTCAGGCTATAACCCTTTACCATGAATGAAATTAATGCTTCTCCATTGGACAAAAGGTACTTTGAAAGAGCTCAATGTTTGACATTTTGTGAATGGCTCATGGCAGAGGGGTATCATCTTCAGTTGTCCAGCCTATTTACAACAAGCTATAGTATGGGAAAGATCACTCTTGCAAGTATGGAGATAAGCCTATCATCTGACCTACTTTCTTCAGCTACAAGTATCCCTTCTCATGGAGAGCAGTGGTTCAAGGGCATGGACCTAGATATTGAAAACTACAAGAATTTCCTCAAGCCTCATGCTAGAGAGGAGCCAAAATATATTTTTCCTTTCATAAAACTCAGAAATGAGTATGATCCTCTGATAATGTTCATAATTAAGTAATTCACATGTGAAGGAAGATTCTCTAGGTTGTATAGGTATCACATCAGGCTTTTGATGCATTTTACCTTTGTGAAAACACTTGATTTGCCACACTGTTTGTATAGGAGCTTGATTAAGATGGCTAAGAAGGTTAAAAGTAGAAGAGAATATCATAACACTAGTATTTTTCATCATAGCCTAATAAATATCATTGTGTTTCATCACTTGTCCTCCATAAACATGACCTGGGAAAACTTCTTGGAGATATTGTCAGCAATGCTTAACATTAGCCTTTCTATCTTGCCTATTACATCATCAACACATCGAATGGAGGTTGGCTCTTATATCATGCCTACTCAGAATTTATATGTTCCTATGGTTGTGGAATTTTCTCACACATATGAGAGGGGGAAGAGACAATTATTTTCACCTAAGTCTGCCAAGGGTGTTCTTACATTTGGCACCATTGTTGAATAGTGTGAGATAAAGGAGTAGCCTTTTTTCCATCATCATAGCGAGTCAGTGCCGTTGGAGGCTAAGATATCAAAGCATGTGGAATTTAGATCAGTTAAATAGATCACCAGAGAGAAAGATAAATAACTATTAGAATTGAAAGAGGCATTCTCCATTTCCCAATATCAAATTACCTTTCTTCAACATGAAAATTTTCAATTGAAAGTGAATCATCTCCTACAAAGAAAGTACAAATAAGAAATAGAGGAAAAAAGAAGTAAAGGAAATAAGATTATTTTTGTTGACCAAATTCACGAGATGGAGGCTGAAACAAACATAAGAATACTAAGAACAAGAGGCCTTAAAAGGGCATTGGAGCGAGAAAGACAACCAACTCATAAATATGAAGAGTTGACCTTTGATGAGCTTATTTCCATGGAGATCAATGAGGACATAGATCTTTGGTTCTCAATATTTAATGAGCATTTGGAGAAGCTTTTGAAAAAGGCTAAAAGGGATAACAAACTGCAAAGACACATGGCAAACCACTATCGCACCAGGAACACCATCTCTCAAACAAGGATGAAACAAGTGAAGAGAAGGCTTAAAGAGGCGCAAATGAAGCTAAAAGAGAAGGATAGCTTGGAATTATTAGTTTAATATTCTTTAGATATGTAGCCCATCTCTAATAGGTGCCATGGAACCAATTTTGAGAAGTTTTGACCAATTTTGGTATTTTATATGATTTTTTGCAGAATTCTGGAAATTTCTCATTGTAGAAGGGTAATGAACTTTTTTTAATCTTATTTTGGGGGCATCCAAATGGTGATTTATTTACATGGATGGAATTATTTTGATGATTACTGTTATAGGTAAATTTTGGCACCATTCCCAATGACCTGGTTAACTGGACATCATCCCCAGAAGCAATGAATAGGGTTTATCATCCCCTATCATTTCAGTTGCTACATGCCCTAAGACAAAGAACAAAGAAAAATCATCCATGACTTCCATTGAAAGGTTTCCAAGATTTGAAGTACATGTTATATCACCTATGAGCTCACCAATGGAGTCTCTCAAGGGGCTAAGTTCGTTTCATATTCAATTACCTCCATTCAAAGGTGCTTTGCAAAGCACTTCCCGACACTCAAGGGCGTGTTGGTGGGAGTGAAATTCTCATTGTTCTAGAATCTCCACTTGGCCAGTGCCTTCTAGAAGAGTGAATATGTGTCAAACTTTGAATCCATGTGTCCATTTGACATCTCTGAGATTGGGAACATGTCTTGCCTATTATTACAAAGTCATTGATTGTAAAAATACCTTCAGCTTATCTATAAATTGAGCATAGATCCTAATGCTTGAGAAGGAAGAATTTGAGTAGAGAAATGTTGGTGCAATTTCAATTGAGGATTTTATTTGAGTGACATGCTACTGGAGAGATGTGCATTGTGATGAGGTTGGGAGATGGTGACATCAAATCAATCACTGGGTTGTATCCTCCCCTTATATCCAATAATAAATATTGTTGCTTACTTTCCAACATATGTATATGTATAAGCTTCTATATTTCATATTATGAATGCTTATCTGATGTATTTGGTTTATGTTTCATTGATTTAAATGAATAACTTGAATAGGCATCTGTATATTTCTATCTCTTTGTTGTTTAGTGTTCATTATTGTAGGAAATATTTTGGCGATCTAGCTTGGATTTGAAGCTGCAACAAGAGCGACAGAAGGAGATTTGAAAGCACTTGGACTCCAAGTAAGTTTCTTGATTTGTTCTATGTGTCTATTTATTATTAGTAAAAGTAGTTGCAAAGTCTTTAACCTGGTGTTCTAAATGTGCACTACATTTAGGGAAAAATGTTTTATCCGCAATCCATAATTCCACATAACAAATTGGCGACTCCACTGGGGAGTTTACCCTTCATCCTTGTTGTATTTTCCTCTATTTGCCTTTTTTTATTCACCCAATAGCATTTACTCTGTAATATTACGCTTTTTGAAATCAAAATTTGCATTAGAAGTGTGTCAAACAGTTGCGTTTTTTGTTCTCTACTATGCCCAACGCACTGTTGAACAACACACAGTGCTTTCCATAGCATTGTCTCCCTCCTAGGGGTGCATTGCAACACACTGTCTCCCTTTAGAGACTATGTTTCCCCCTAGAGCCAACCAAATTCCATTGAATTTGTCATTGCATTTTCTTTCAGTTTGTTGTTTGCTGTGTTTTCAAGAGCCTGATGCCTCATATTGACCAGTAACTTTATCTACCTCTTCCTCCTTTGAAAGAAAAGCTTTTTCAATGTTTATTTAAAATGTTTTTCTTTATCATTAACGAATTAATTTCAAAGTATTTTCATTGCTACATTAGATCCATTTTCTTTTGAAAAGGAAATTGTTGTTAAATTCTTCATTTCTTGTAGGAGAAATTGTAGTTCTATTCTTCATTTTTCCTATAAAGAGAAATTGTTATTCAAATTCCTCATTTCTCAAAGTAAAAGGCATTTGTTTTTATTGACTTGATGCACTTAGTTTCCTTTTCTGCATTTACGTTAAAGGGACTGAAAATAAAAAAACTTCATTTGCATGTAGTGGATTGTGTGTTTTGCATAGGAACAATTAGGAAAGTTGCATTTTAGTTTGTGCTATTTGATTGTTTGCTCTCAAATTGATTGCTCTTTCCCTCTAGTGGCTAGGATTTTCATTGAAAAACTAAAAGTGAAAATATTGCTTATCATTTTACGTTTCATTTTAGGAATTTCCAATACATCATCACAATGAATCTTGAAAGGCAAATTGATAAAAAAGATCAACTTAAAATTTACATCAATTTACCTAACAAAGCATTGGAACCATAACGATAACATTTAGAAGGTCTAGGCTAGAGACATGTTCCAACATCGTAAAACATAGCAACTGTCATTAATTTTTTGCAATACATTCCAAGTGTGATACCTCACTCCATGTACGTAAGTATATCATAGCTCGTCCACGTACTTTTGGGTATATTGAGTAGTGTTACAGTACGAAAAGTATAAAGGGGTGCTCTCACTGTGCGATTTCTCATTAGACAACGCTAATATAGACTTGGGCCTCCACATACCTTCGAGTATATTTGGGAAGAAAAATTTAGGTTGCTATCCATCCATAGTGAATCGAGTTGGCTGCTTTGTAAATTGTGATACACCGAACAAAGCATTCATGGAGATTTTCTTCCCGTACTTCTTGGTTCGCCAAGAGGTATTCTGCAGTTCACTGTTTCTTGGTAAATGTTTTTGCCTAGCACTACCGTTTTATTTTTTTTATTTGTTTTTGGTTAAAATAAACCAGTCATAGTGGAAGAACAAAATCCTTTCCCCCATTTTTCAAGTAGATTAGCATTGAAACCACCTTTACTACCAAAATTTACTCCTATTTGACGAAGGTGACATCACTCTACTGAAACGAGTACTATTAGTACCTCTGGTGAAGCATCATCTTCCCATATCCCAGAGTTGGCACAAGTTGTTTCTACACATCCTGGTTCATCTACATTTGTCGAGATGGAGTCCTCACATCTACCTGTGGTCACGATCTATCCAATCAGTGAGACCATACCTCCTGAACCCGATGTTGTTCAATTGAAAGTTGATTCAAATCTTGTCTCCTTTTTGCCAGAACAACTGTATCCCGAAGGCAAACTACTGGAAGTTGCTCCTGAATTGGTCATCCCACATTCTGTTGTAGCCATTGAGTCTCCCATATCACACAGTCAACCTCCTGAAATATATTTTGGGCCTGACGGTGAAATACTTCCACCTGGTTTAATTTCGATTGAAGAAATCCCACAAGGCGAGACACCTTTAACTGCAACCCATTTTGGAGGTGTTTGGTCAATTTAGTGTGTCCTAAATTGCTACATTAATTTATCAATCCTAGATTCGTAATGATGAAGTGCGGTGCACATATGTGCAAGATAACTCATTTCTTAACTTTTGTCGTTTTTGGTTTTCTAAGGTGAGATGGAGATTCTAAAACAAGTATGGTTATGATTGTTTAAGGAAATGATATCTCTATAATGAGTTACCAACTTGAAACTTAAAAAGGAATTTGAAACATACAATGACAAAAATTGAAAGGAAATGAAAATGTGTCAATAAATGAAAAGGTGCTGCTAGTCTAATAAATCAAAACAGTGAACTATTGAGCATGAAAACCAAACTATTCTTACTGCTATCTAAACACAAAAGAAACTATGCTTAAAGAAATTCAAAATTGAAACAAAGTAAATCTAAATCAAATTACATCAACTTGTCTTCTGATCCCTCATCATTAGTCTAGCTATGATTTTCGGAAGTAACCATAAACAACTTGAGTAACTGATATCTGACTTGCAGAAAGTAAACTAATATCAAACCACACATTCATAATTCAATCCCTCACCATCAGTCCAGCTGTGGCTTTTGGAGGTAACTGAATATGTCATGCACAATTTAATATTTCTAACTTGCAGAAAGGAAACTAATATCAAACTACACATTTCATAATACAATCCCTCGCCATCACCCAAATGGCTTTCGTAGGCAACCGAAGATGTCATGCACAATTTAATATGTATCTAAATCTAACTACTCAAGCAAATGAACAAAACCGAAATGAACAAAGCAAAAAAAAAGATCGAAATTAAACAGAAACTAAGAAAATAAAATTAGCAGCAGAACAATATTAATTCCATGTCATTAGTCAAAAATTTATGCAAATGCCCGGGCTGCCTATTTATAACCTGAAACAAGAACACTGATCAGTGATCAATAACATAAAACATGAAAGACAAAAGTAAAATGGAAATCATGAAAGATTATAACAGAAATGAAGCATATATACCATGAAATATGCAATGTATAAACATGTGAATGGATTATGGCACAATGAGGTTTAAAGAAATAAAACAAAAACTATACAATAATGCACAGAACCTTGGCGAGTGCAGGGGCCCTCTACACCAGCCTTGGCAACAATCTTCAAGTACGAATTACGTTTGGAAACAGAGTCTTCTTATATTAAAATGCAGTCATAACATAAAGGTGATATTACGGCACAAGTGCAACATAATTACATTACAGAGCAGACTAATAAAAACTAACACAGACTAATCTCATATGCGTATACAAACGCGTTATTTATAACAAAGGAAATACAACTGATTCCCTAAAGTTTATGCTGATGGAGAACACGTAGACCATTACGTCCACAGATCTAGGATCATGGCCGTATTGAAAAGTAAATCTATGAGGAGTGGATGTTTGAATTCGGCTATGGAGCCATGTACAGATGTTGATTTGTCCTCCGCAATTCAGAAACGGCCATATGAACCTTCACGTGACACGAAACAGAGTCCTGTCACCGTGGGACTCTACGGTTGACTTCCATTTGGACACCTTTGACCGCAACCTCTTTAGATGGATTTGCTCGAGCCAATAGGACATGATCCATGTCCACATCATTTCAGACTTGCCCATGTGGCTCGTTTTTCCTGTAGACACCTGTAACATAGAGTTTCACAAAATGGCTGCGGAAAGTTGCAGCAGCTACGGAAAGTGGCAAGATTCCGCAGCTAAATGAGAAAAATCTAAATCAAATAGCAGACACAAAAATATAGTTAAAAACCATTTTAGATGCTCTTTTGCAATTAATATACAATGATATTGACAACTTGGGAGGTTCAGGTGAATGAAAAAGGTATAGAAAGGTGTATGGAAAAGATGCAGATTTGAGACTCAACATACCCCCACTGTGAAGGTGTTGCATGTCCTCATGCAACCAAAATTTTGATAATCCTTCCTCAGTTCATATGCCTTGACACTTCAGCCAGCACATCCAAACCTCTCCTCTTCTTCCTTGGTGCTGCCAACATCCTAGGCTTCTTCATTAGGCATCTAAATTTGATATTAACCAGTGCTCTGCTTAACTTCTGGCATTTCCTTTTCAATTTCTTGTTCTTCTTCTGCCATATTCCCAGATGTAGCATGGTATTATCATGAATGATTTTGTCTAATTTGCCTTGTTCCTTCAATGTATCATTTTCATTTTTGATGTGTCTATTTAAAAGCTCTAGCTCAAAGATTTCCTGTTTTAGTGATTGGACTAGATCATCTTGTACTGTGTGCGGCTGGATGGAAGAAGTACTGGGGCCCGTAGCTGCTCTTTCCAAAGATTCTATATAATCATATACTTCCCGCTGCTTGGGGTCTATATCAGGTGTCATTTTTATTGGGTTGTCCCCAAAATGTCGTAAAGGAGAGTTATCTTCAAAATCTGGCTGAGAAGGGCTCACATCAACATCTTGCTGAGAATGGGATGGACTATGTTCAATGTCTGACTGAGAATGAAATGAACCAGGTTCACTAACTGACTGAGATGGACTATGGTCAGCTAGGGACTGTTCAGATGTTTCTTCTCCCAAATCGATGAAATGAGGTCCTTTTATTTGCGTTTTCCTCAATTTCCCCTTAAGTCTGCTGCTTCTTCTCACACGTTGTGGTCCACTATATTTTTTCTTTTGTTTCCCTTTCTCTGTCTTCTTGGCCATAGATGACTGTGCTTGAAGGTGAATCAGTCTTTCAGATAACACTTGATGATCTCCTTCTTCGGAAGAAGGAGTTTGATGTATAGCCTCAATAGTTTTTCTCTCTTTTGGTGTTATTGGCTTTTTACCCTTAGTTTCTTTCTTCTTCCTCTTTGACATTCTCTCTTCTCTATCAGTTCTTTCAATTGTAGTAGTAGGAGTATTTTGAATTTCATCATTTGTTTTCTTTTTCCTACTCCTCTTTGATGTGCTACCTTCAGGAATTTCTTGAGTAGGAATAATTTGAGTTTCATCATTTATTCTTTTTCTCCTACTCCTTTTTGTTGTGCTACCTTCAGGAATTTCCTGAGGTTCCTCAAAGAAATTTCTAATAAAAAATTGTTCCCATGTGTCTTTCTTCTCCTTTAACTCTTTTTCAATCAAAATTTTTACAAGACCGTGGTGATATAGATGTGGTTCTACATCTCCTAAATGTTTCTGAACAGTCACAGACATCTTCTTCAAGCTATTTAATAGAAAATATGGGAGATTGAGAGTTTGATTATCTAGAAAATTCATCAGCAACCTGGTATGGTATATATACATGGACCCAAAACGGCCTTCACAGGTAATGAATTTTTGAACAACTAGCAGCAATGTAGCCCATTCCTCTTTCAATGCATGAACAGGAATTCCTCTTTTAAAAATAGTTATGTCCATACCTTGGTTTCGTAAGATTGTTCTCCAGGCTTCATCACTAATGCTTTTATTTTTAAACCAACGCTCACCCTCCTGAGGAAGTTCCGTGGCAGTTGCTACAGATGCCTCGTTCACTGCAAACTTAAGGTCTCCAATCTCTACTTCCAAGCCATTGAACGACCTTGCAAATGCTTTTGTCACTTCCTTATGATAACCTCTGAATTTTTGGATAAACCGCAGCCACTTTGCTTTCTTCAATATATCCCTTACTTGCGGATATCCCTCCATGAACTTAGGTCCTTCCGGTTCTGCTCTTAGCAATTTACCCATTTTTCTTTCTGCTCTTCAAAGATTTTCCTGCGTGAGGATTCAATGGAAATAGAACGGCTGAATGCACGGAGATGAGCACAATGACCGTAGGTAGATATCAAAGAGTGGATATACAGGCTGTAGCGTAATAGAGAACGAAGTGGAGTGAGACAGAACAAAGAGGGGTTTCGTGAGCACGGCAGAGATACGGCTGTGAGATTAATAGAGTATAACACATCCGGCAGTGTTTTGAAATTTGGTGGCTGCGAAATAAATGTGAGCATGTTTAAACAACGGCTATGGATTTATGCGGCTGTAAGAGTCCGTGGTCAAATCAACTACGTCTCATTGTCATTGGTGGAATATTGGAGTATGAGTGAAGATCGGGGTTTAATTATGGAACCGTTTGAGAATGAATGCGGGAGGATCATATGGAGATCGTGAAAGGGTTATGGGAGTTGTCAATATAATCATTGCACATCATGGATGGAGCTTATGGTTTAGAACTATATAAAAATGTGTTTTCAATGCTATTTGAAATGAATTTTACTCATACCTTGGAATCTTTGCCTTTTTCCTTGGTCTTCAATTTATTGCTCTTCATTGATATTTTGAATGCTCCATGTCTTTATTTTTGGTCCTCTCACCTGCATTTAATTTCATGATTATGGAAATAACATCTGACTGTACATTCTTTTGAAAACAGATTTGTAGCTGCGGAATCTGCTTCTGGCTGCGGAAACTGGAGTCAGCTGCGGAAACAGATGTCAGCTGCGGAAACTGACACAGCTATTATTTGGATGAATGGAGATGAACAGATGACAAATGACCAGATGGAAATGGTCATGAAAAATAATTTTATTGATGAAATGGAATGAAATAGATAAAATGAAGTGGAATGGAGTGAAATGAAGTGAAATGAAATGGAATGAAGTGGAATGGAATGGAGTGGGTGGTCACAAGACTTGTGAAATGAAAGAGAGAGATTTTTTTTTTGGAAAATATAGAGTGTCAGGTGTTCCTGATTTTCACCCTATATTTTCTGTATAAGACTGCCAATCAGTGATTGGTTTTCAGGCTTATACAATTTTTATTTTTATTTTTAAACTGAAAAGAACAAAAGCTAGGCTGGTGGAGAAGAAGAATTCTTCTGTACCAGCCTGATTGCAGAACTTTCTTGAAACATTTTGACAAAATCCTCTTTTGAGAGTGGCTTATGATAAACTTTCAATCTATGGCTATTCACAATAAGAGGAGTTTGAAACTCATCAATGGTCTTGATTCTTACCGCTCCATTGCTAAAGATCTTGTCAATCTCATATGGCCCAAGCCAATGAGTCTGAAATTTTCCTTGAAAATCTTTAAACTTGGAATCAAATAACAATGCCCAATCTCCTTCTTGAAACTTCTTCTCTTTGATGTACTTTTCATGCCATTTAGCTCTTTGATATTGAACTAGATCAGTTTTTAAAATTGCTTCTTGTCTGATCTCATCTAGCTCATTCAATTGCTCCATTCTATGCTTTTGGGCTTCTGATAAGTCCATCCCCAACTGAACTGCTATCTTGAAGGTCTTGATTTGGAACTCAATGGGGAGCAAGACTTCTTTCCCATAAACAAGTTCATAGGGAGAATGTCCTGTTGTATTTCTCCATGTAGTTCTGTAGGCCCACAAGGCTTCAGGAAGCCTTTCTGCCCAATCTCTTATGTGTAGATGAATAGTTTTGGTGATGATACTTTCGAGAACTTTGTTTGTAGACTCCACTTGACCATTTGCTTGCGGATGGTAAGGAGTAGATCTTCTGTGCTTGATTTTGTATTCTTCCATCAATTTCTCCACCAAGTTGGATGTGAATTGGCTTCCTTGATCTGTCACAATTTCTCTTGGAACACCAAAGCGAGAAAAAATATCCTCATAAAGAAAATGAACAACTGAATTTTCAGTAGCAGATACTAATGCTTTGGCTTCTACCCATTTAGTAACATAATCAGTACAAACCAATATATACTTTTTTTGCTTAGATGGTGGATTAATAGGTCCAATGAAATCTAAAGCCCATTTTTCAAAGGGTTCAATGAGTACCTGTGGTTGCAATGGCATTTCATTTGAAAGGGTAGGTTTCCCTACTCTTTGGCAGCTGTCACACCTTTTGACATATTGTTGTGCATCTTTGAAGAGGGAAGGCCAATAATATCCTAAAGAGAGGATTTTATAGGCCGTCCTTTTGTCTGCAAAGTGTCCGCCGCATGGTTCATCATGACATGCCTTAAGAATATCAGGCATTTCATCTTCCCTGACACATCTTCCGATCACAAGATCTGGCCCTGTTTTAAACAATTCGTTAGAAATCCATGAATATTTTGAACTCTCCTGAATAATTTTTCGTTTTTCACTTGGAAATAAATGTGAAGGCAGTTTTCCTGTAACCAAATAGTTAGCAATATCCGCATACCAAGGAGTCTTAATAGTTACTGCAAACAAGTATTCATCAGGAAACTTATCCTCTACAGGAGAATCTTCTTTAGTATTCTGAATCCTAGACAAGAAATCAGCTACCGTATTTTGTTTCCCTGGTCTATCCAACACAGTAATATTGAATTCTTGTAAAAGTAAGAGCCATCTTGTCACTCTGCCATTAGTAACAGGTTTGTTCATTAAATATCTAATTGCAGAATGGTCAGTATGAATAAAAGTTTCATAGCCTGTTATGTAATGTCTAAACTTATTAATTGCATGAACAACAACTAAAAACTCTTTTTTAGTCACAGTATAGTTCAACTCTGTGGGAGTCAAATTTTTACTGGTATAATAAATGGCATAAGGAACTAAATCTTTTTGACCCAACACAGCTCCTAGAGCTGTATCTGAAGCATCCGTAGAAATATGGAAAGGGAGTTTCCAATTTGGTCCTCTCAAGACAGGTGCTTCAGATATTCTTGTTTTCAAAGTTTCAAAAGCTGATTGACAATCAGGATCCCATTTAAATTCACAGTCTTTTGTAAGCAATTTGAAGAGTGGAGATGCAATTTTAGTGAAGTTTTCTATAAATCTTCTATAGTAACCAATAAATCCTAGAAAAATTCTAACATCTCTTTGACAAATTGGAATAGGCAACTTGGAGATGACTTCAACTTTTGATCTATCAACCTTAATCCCATCTCCTGAAATATGATGTCCTAAAACAATCCCTTCAGTAAACATCATAAAGCATTTTTCATCGCTTAATGAAAGGTTTGTTTCTTTACATCTTATGAGAACTTTTTCCAAATTTTCTAATGCCTCTTCAAATGTATTACCATAAACTGTAAAATCATCCATATAAACCTCTACACAATCATGGATTAGATCAGAAAAAATTCCTAGTACTGCTCTTTGGAATGCTGCTGGTGCATTACATAACCCAAAAAGAAGCACTCGGTAGGCAAAAGTTCCCCATGGACAAGTAAATGTGGTCTTATCTTGATCTTCAGGTGCTACCTGAATTTGATTATAGCCACTAAAACCATCCAAAAATGAAAAGTACTTTTTACCTGCGAATGTGTCTAATACCTGATCGATAAAAGGCAAAGGAAAGTGATCCTTCAAAGTTGCTTTGTTCAATTCCCTGTAATCAATGCATACCCTCCATTTACCATTCCTTTTAGGTACTATAACCAAAGGAGAAACCCATCGGCTATCTGAAATTGGATAAATGAAGTTTACATTGAGAAGTTTTTGGAGCTCTTCTTTCACTATCTCCCTAAGATTTGGATTCATCCTTCTTTGAAGTTGTCTGATTGGTCTACTGTTTTCCTCAATATAGATATGATGAATGCAAGTCTTAGGATCAATACCTTTCATGTCAGTATACTCCCATGCAAATGCAGTAGAATGTTTTTGCAAGATTTTGGTTAGTTCTTCTTGTTGCGACTTTTCCAAATGTTTGTTGATATTCAATGTTTTTCCTGGAAAAATCTCAATGGTAGAACTACCAAAATCTTCCATAGAGTAAAGAGACATTTGTCTTGATGATAAATATTCTATGTCAGATTCCAACTGAAATTTTGTGGGGTCATATTCTGAAGATGTCTCAAAATTTTCTAATGTGTTCAGAATTTGACTATCCTCACTGATTTCAGAAATGGTAAAGACAGGTTGTATAGTGTCCTCATCATCGACCCATTGATTGTCTCCTACTTCTGTGATTGCTTTTGCTGGAGGATACAAATTGAATTTCTTTGTCGAATTACCATTAGAAATGTACATATCCCCAGATCTACAACTAATAAAAGCATCAGCTGTGGCTAGCCAAGGCCTTCCTAAGATAAGTGGGTGCCCTCCTAGATTACTCTTGGGAGTCAAAATCATAAAATCTACCGGATATTCCCAAGAATCTAAGGAGACTGAAATATCTTCTAATACACCATCTGGTTTAATAATTGATCGATCTGCAAGTTGCAGTAAAGTAGGTGAAAAAAGAAGGTTAGGAAGTTTTAGCTGGTCCATAGTCTGTCTACTCATAATGTTGATAGCAGCCCCTAAGTCAATTAATGTGTTTGGAATTTCTATCCCATTTATATGTGTCTTGACAATTGGAATTCCTAGATCTACATACTTCTGCATGGTAATTTTTCCCATCATGATATCTGCAATTTTTCCTACCAGGTGGATTCTTCTTGTGTCTTTTAGTTTCCTTCCTGGTCTTTTGAAAGTCAACTCCTTTATTGTTTTTGCTAGAATAGGAATCTCTCGAATGGCTTGTAGCAAGGGAATCTTGATAAAAACATTCTTCAATTCATCTAGAAAATCATAGTTAGGCAACAAGATTTGTTTTTCCACCCCCTTGTCAATTTGTAGTCTTTCAAGAAAAGGAGGTGTAGATGAAGATGCAGGTTGCTCAACTATAGGAGTTGTGGGTGTTAACTTTTCTTTTTCTTTTTGAATATTTGAATTTTGAAGAGATTCTTCCTCAGAACCCTTATTGACTTGAAGAGAATCCTCCTTAGAGGTATCTTGCTCTTGGATATCTATAGAAGGTTTTTCTAAAACTCTACCAGATATGAGTTGTACATCGTTGAGAGGAACAATCATATAGGTAGGAAATTGTTGTCCTTCTACCATGTAAGTATTCTGAGGATTCTTATTGTTAGGATTTGGCAATGGCTGAGCCGGAAGTTGATTTGTCTTTTGTTGGTATGGGAGCATGAGTTGAGGATTTGGATTTTGTTGAGAAGGTTGTTGTTGTGGAAATGGCAATGAAAGTTGTGGATTTGGATTTGGAAGTTGTGGAGCTTGTTGATTTTGAAAAGATGGAGGATATTGATAAAATTGAGAAAATCTCCCATAAGGATTTTGCATCCCTTGTACCCATGGCTGATATGGATTTTGATGTTGGAGCCAAGGTTGTTGCCAAGGATTCCAATTTGGTGGGGTTTGAAGATTCATAGGGTTGTTAAACCCTTGAGTTTGTTGTCCCTGCCAAGGTCTTCTTGCAACAAAACAGAGAGATTCTACCGAATTTGGGTCTTCTTGAAAGACAGCTTTGAGTCCAGGAATTGAAGGACAATCCTTGATCTCATGATTCTCTGAGCAAATCATACATGTTTCTACAACTTTTGCATCCAAGGGACATTCCCTTAAAGCATGTTTCTTCCTACATTTCGGACAAAAGATGGCTAAAGCATCTTTTTCTGCTTTCTGCTTGTTTTGGATTTTAAGGGTGTCTAGTTGTTCACTAAGGCTCCCTAAGATATCAGTTTTGAACTCATCAAGCATATTACCAATCTCTGCCCTACTTACTGATCCAGTTGCACATTTGTTAGCCCTAATAAGAGAAGGATCCCTAGGCCCTTTTCCTGTTTTAGATTTTCCTCTTGAGAGATGGACACATAGTTCTGTTATGTCACGAAGTGGAAGTTGAGAAATGTCTCCTTTCCCCATCATGTTTAAAATATCTCTCCATTCATCTCTAATGGATTTTAATATGAGGGCTTTCAAGGTTTCATGATCTAAGTTGCTCATCTTTGCTCTTTTCAAGTTGTATTGAAATCTTTCAAGTAAGTCTTCCAAATTTTCATCTTCTTTTTGCATCATTTTGAATACCTCATCCTTGCGATTGGTGGGCATACAATAGTCCAAGTATCTATCCAAAAATGTTTGTTTCATATCATTCCAAGTCCTAATAGATTGAGTAGCTAATCCCATGAACCATTTCAAAGCAGCTCCCTTCAAAGTTGAAGGAAATAGTTTGAGTTTTTGAGAGTCTTCCATATAGTCATAAGTTCGGCACACAACTTCAAACTCAAACAGAAATGTTTCAGGATCCTCACTTCGCAATCCATAAAAGTTAGGAAGGACAGATGGTGAGATATTTTTCATCGTTGTATGAGTTTCTTCATCAACTATAGGGAATCCAAACAAGTTGTCTCCTTCCCTATTTCTTCCATTATTACCTTCACCATTGTTGTCTCCATTGTTTCCTCCTCCTCTACCTCTACCTCTACCTCCAAATCCATCTATTATTTCCTCCGCCATGATAGTTTCTTTAGAGTCCTTAAAGTCCTCTGGTTCTTCTATCAAGGGAGGATGAGAGGGAGTCTCTTCCTTTTCTAAATGAGATTTAGTAGGTGGTATAGGAGAATCCTCTAATTCAGCTGCTCCTTGAATTCCAAAAATCTTAAGTCTAGGGGTAGATGGTGGTGAATCTTGTCTATGCCTTGAAGAAGATGGAGTTGTGAAAATCAAACCCTTGGCTTTAGCTATAAACCTTCCCCTAGAATCTCTTGCTCTATGCTTGTCATTTTTTTATTTTTTTAAAAAGTTGGGCTAATAATTCTCTTTATGATCTTCCAGGTCACACTAGGTGCAAGAAGAGAGCATACTTAAGAAATTACTAAACCAATAACTCTCTTTTCTGATCCTCCAGATCACACTAGGTGCAAGAGGAGAGCATACTTCAAGAAGTTATCAAGTTTTCCCTTCTTTTATGATTTTGTTTTTTTTTTTAAAGAAATTGGCTACCTAGTTACACTTCCCCGGCAACGGCGCCAAAATGTTTGTTCAATTTAGTGTGTCCTAAATTGCTGCATTTAATTTGTCAATCCGGGATTCGTAAGCTGATGAAGTGCGGCGCACTATATGTGCAAGATAACCTATTTCTTAACTTTTTGTCGTTTTTGGTTTTCTAATGTGAGATGGAAATTCTAAAACAAGTATGGTTATGATTGTTTAAGGAAATGATATCCTCTATAATGATTTACCAACTTGAAACTTAAAAAGGAATTTGAAACATACAATGACAAAACTTGAAAGGAAATGAAAATGTGCTGCTGAAATGAAAAGGTGCTGCTAGTCTAATAAATCAAAACAGTGAACTATTGAGAATGAAAACCAAACTATTCTTGCTGCTGTCTAAACACAAAAGAAACTATGCTTAAAGAAATCCAAAATTGCAACAAAGTAAATCTAAATCAGATTACATCAACTTGTCTTCTGATCCCTCATCATTAGTCCAGCTATGATTTTTGGAAGTAACCATAAACAGCTTGAGTAACTGATATCTAACTTGCAGAAAGTAAACTAATATCAAACCATACATTCGTAATTCAATCCCTCACCATCAGTCCAGCTGTGGCTTTCGGAGGTAACTGAAGATGTCATGCACAATTTAATATTTCTAACTTGCAGAAAGGAAACTAATATCAAACCACACATTCATAATTCAATCCCTCACCATCAGTCCAGCTGTGGCTTTCGGAGGCAACTGAAGATGTTATGAGCAATTTAATATATCTAAATCTAACTACTGAAACAAATGAGCAAAACTGAATTAAACAAAGCAGTACTGAAATTAAACAGAAACTAAGAAAAGAAAATTAGCAGCAGAACAATGTTAATTCCATGTCATTAGTCAAAAAGTTATGCAAATGCCCAGGCTGCCTATCTATAACTTGAAACAAGAACACTGATCAGTAATCAATAACATAAAACATGAAATACAGAAGTGAAATGGAAAGCATGAAAGTTTATAAACAGAAATGAAGCATATATACCATGAAAGATGCAATGTATAAACATGTGAATGGATTATGGCACAATGAGCTTTAAAGAAATAAAATAAGAACTATACAATAATGCACAGAACCTTGGCAAGTGCAAGGGCCCTCTACACCAGCCTTGGCAACAATCTTCAAGTATGAATTACGTTTGGAAACAGTCTTCTTATATTAAAATGCAGTCATAACAGAAAGGTGATATTACGGCACAAGTGCAACGTAATTACATTACAGAGCAGACTAATAAAAACCAACAGAGACTAATCTAATATGCGTATACAAACGTGTTATTTATAACAAAAGAAATATAACTGATTCCTAAAGTTTATGCTGATGGAGAACACGTAGACCGTTACGTCCACAGATCTAGGATCATGGCCGTATTGAAGAGTAAATCTATGAGGAGTGGATGTTTGAATTTGGCTATGGAGCCGTGTACAGATGTTGATTTGTCTCCCGCAATTCAGAAACGGCCATATGAACCTTCACGTGACACGAAACAGAGTCCTGTCACCATGGGACACTACGGTTGACTTCCATTTGGACACCTTTGACCGCAGCCTCTTTAGATGGATTTTCTCGAGCCAATAGGACACGATCCATGTCCACATCATTTCAGACTTGCCCATGTGGCTCGTTTTTCCTGTAGACACCTGTAACATAGAGTTTCACAAAATGGCTGCGGAAAGTTGCAGCAGCTGCGGAAAGTGGCTAGATTCCGCAACTAAATGAGCAAAATCTAAATCAAACAGCAGACACAAAAATATAATTAAAAACCATGTTAGATGCTCTTTTGCAATTAATATACAATGATATTGACAACTTGGGAGGTTCAGGTGGATGAAAAAGGTATAGAAAAGTGTATGGAAAAGATGCAGATTTGAGACTCAACAGAGGATCATTATCAGGATTTAGTCTTTTCCTCAATCACCATCCTCTGCTTTTGTTGATCTTGTTCCTATTCATATTCTTGTCGATTTTAAAGGGTATACATTTGGTCAAGTAACCATGCCTAAACTAACATCTTCGATTGGACCATCTGTTCCAATTGCGTCAGCACCTGCTCTTGATACACCGTCTATGTTCACAACTTCACCAGAATCATATTTTCATGGTGGCCCTTTAGTCCCATGAGGTTATAAATATTTATCTGGAATTTTTTCTTGTGCATCTTCAAACCCATGGACTTCACCAATGTCATCGTCCAATATTCTAATTAGTAAACCTATAGTGAGTATTGAACAACTTGATTCTTTATATACATCATCAGGGCAATATCGAGCTGGTCCTTCTGGGTCTATTCCATCCAGTACCATATCAAATGGACTCCCTACATTTGGAGAGAAATGTTTTCCATCTTATTATTCTACTCATGCTGGGGGGCAACCTTTGGTCACCCACTTTGGCAGTACTCTATAATGTTTTGGTCAACCTAATGCTGAAATGAATGTTTGTCAATGGCAGCCCACTCTGCCTATCCAACCACAAATGGTTGTACACTCGTATCAATCAGTTCAAACTGTTACACCCACATCATTTCCACTCGTTAATACATCTTTACCCCTGTTAAAGAATCAAAATTTTGTACAACAACCATTTCAGGTGGGTCCTTCAGCTCAATACCCTCAAGTATTAGGCCCACAAACCCCAAATCCTCCAGTTAATTTACAACAGCAACCTGTACCTGGAATCATATATTCATAAGTTGGTTTACCATTTTATGGGATGTAACATCCACAACCAGGTTATACTTACCCCCAACCAAATCCAAGTTATCCAAATTTTGGTTATAACATTGGTGGACAGACCCCTTGGTAGCCTTAGGTGTAAATGCCTCAACCTTCATTTCAACAAGTATTATATCCAGGTTTTGGTCAAAATAATCCTCAAGTGGTTGCTTATCAAAAAAACCCCTATCCGGTTTACCAACAATATATTCCTTATGTTGGTGCTTAAAGGCCTGTTGCTCAAGTAATTCGATCATACCCTAGCTATGCTCAATGTAATATCCCCAAAATGGGACTGCTCAATAATGCATGCATAAAAAATGCGTTTTCAGAAATATATGCTACAGAAAATGAAATCAACACTTGGATCCCTTATATCTAACAATATACCATCTAAATCCAAGAATTTATCAGAAACAAATCAAACTAGGTGAGGTAAACAGACCACCCACACCTAGTATGGCTCAAAATTTCTAAAACCCCAAAACTACTACAAAATGAAATTAATGCATAAAGAGACAACGTAGTCTATTGAAGGTTTATACAAAATATTAGCTAAGCCAAATGGATCTGATATTATATTAAACAATATGGCTCAATAACTGAGATCTAGTCTCCTTTATACAAAATATAGAGAACCCGGGAATAGTCTCTAGGAATACACCCAAATAAAAATGGTGATCTTATAATCACTGCAAACTGAAGCACATGAGTATAGAAGGCTGAAATAATATATATCTGATGCATATCTGATCAAATTTATTCCCCCCATGGAAGGATCAACCATCTAATCACAGGAAAACTCCCAAAAAGAGCCACAAGATCCACTGCAGAAACTGCCCTCCAGAAATAATGCAATTCCTATATGAAATAACGATGTAGGTGATGGAAATATATTTTCCTGCTACCAAATATCTGAAATCAGCCCAAGAACCCTCCAAACTAATCTCCCAATAGAAGGAATCCTTCCTCCTATGCAAAACCAACTCAGAAAGTGGGTTTCTGAACCCTCCACTGCAACACCCTGCAACTCAACACAACCTCCTGCAAGAACTGCGTTGAAAATGAAGACTGAAGCTTGGCACCAATGCTAGATTTTTGGAATGATAGATCAGGTCTCTCCCAAGATCTACTCAAAGGGAAGAGATGGAATTACTAAACAGGAAAACCTTAGTGCTAAACAACACCAACAATCTTAGCTAAACAACTTAAGAGAGAAAAAGTATAAGAAGACACATCAAAATATAATTCGTAAGCTAACCTCAAATGGCTACCATCCTCTCTCTTATAAACTAAGTGGTTCTTCTCACCTTGGGTACTACTCATTAGGTTTTCCACCATCACACAATCAATCTCCCTCCAAAATTGCGTTGTACCTTCATCAAGGCCACTCCCCCATGACAACGTTGTTTGATTTGGTCAAGGTTGACCTCTTCAACCTGCTTCAGCCCTTTTCACACCTAAGGGTATTCAATCTAGCTCAAATATAGTTTTCTAGACTGATCCTCATTCATATTGAGTTGTTTTTATTGATGATCCACTCCTACATTTATGATGTTGACTTGGTCAAACTAGACTTTGTCCACAAGAAAATGTCCCTTTTCACACATGAGGGTGTGAAATCCAGCCATAATAATGATCCCTCTTCAAATCATAAGGGATTTTATTCCTATTACTGAAATTTATGGGCCTCCTTACCCATTTATTCATCTCCTAAGTGAAATCAACAAAAATCAATATTCCAATTAGTTGCATGCTGATTTTGGAATATTACACTCAACCTAGCCTTAATCGATAGTTTCCCTTTTTTGCAACTTTAGAGTTACTAGATTTAAATCAGCTAACCAATGAACCAATCAACTATGATCCTTGGTGGTCGGTGATGCCTCACAAATTACCCTCGAATATTCCTAAATTCAATGGAAACCCTGGGAAGACCTGTTGACTCATGTTAGGACTTATCATTTTTGGTGTTCATCAAACTCCCTAAATGATGATTCTGTTCGACTACATCCTTTCCAGCATATGCTCATTGCTCCAGCTGCAAAATGGTATATTGAGTTACCTAGAGCTTCTTTTGATAACTTAACTACCCTAGCTACCATATTTTTGACTCAATTCTAGTTACCCATAAGATATGAAACTGTAATGGAAGTCTTGACCAATTTCAAACAGACTAATGCTACTCACATTTCTGATCATATTCATGAGTGGCGTCGTCGTCGTAGAATGGTTAAGACATTTGTTCTTGATTAGCTCCTTGCTGAGTGGTTCATTAAGTCCATGTTACCATCTATAACTGAGGATGTAGCTAAGGGTGGTGTCGTCACTGAAGAGCAGGTTATCGCTTGTGCCTAATATTTATACTTGATCTATACTCAGTCTAGCACGCTCTATGAAAAATTCCTAATGCACCGCGATCTAATTTTACTGTTCCTCCTCAATTAAAGGACTCTCATGCTGGAAACGGCTTGATTGGTACTATAAGCACACATCATAGTACTGCATTTGATCCCTGACCTTTTTCTAAAATTAATGTTGTGTCATTTGACAGGGGTAAAAGTGACAAGAAACCTGGAAATAAGAAAAAGGAGAAATATAAGAAAAAGAAAACTTCTAACCTACAAGAAATATCATCTGATAAATCGTATGGACCTAGGAAACCTCGTTATGCATGAATTATCTATAATGAGGAACACTTTGTTTGGGATTTTCCTCACCGCGCAGAAGTCTAAAAAAACATTAAAACTTCCCATGCGTCAGCTGTGTTAACAGATCCATTTCCGAATCCAGACACAAATTTGGTTGCTACGGATCCAGCTTCTAGTTCCCAAGTGCTTATGTTATCTGTCACAAAACCTTCAACATATATTTTGGTGTCAATGCATACTAAATATTATGGTAGTTAGGCCACTAATCAACCTACTACCTTGACTACAAATCCGTTTATAGAATTAGTACCACTTACTTCTATTCCCAAATTGACGATTAAGCCACCAAAGGGAGTCGTTCATAAATCGACATATAATCCTCGAGCAAGAGCTGCTCAAAATTATAATATAGTTGAAGATTTGGCTCAATCCCCTTCAACTATGCCTGCTCTTGAGGTATTACAAAATTTTCCCTCCCAGAAGTAATCTTTATTGTCAGCTATTGGTGGAATTGATTCGACTGATTCTAATCTTATCATCTTTAATCATAAGGGCTATGTGCCGCAACTACCAACATAATTGGCATTCTCCATACAAGTAAATATTATTAATCACCTTGTTCATCGTACTATTATTGATGAGGGACCATCTACTTGTATTTTGTCTCTAAATCATTGGAAGTCACTTGGCTCGTTGCACTTATCTCAATCATCAACGATGTTAAAGGCTTTCGATGGACGTACATATAAACCTTGTGGTATTATCAATAACCTACATGTTGAACTAGGGGGGAAAATAATGAATTTTGATGTCGAGGTTGTTGGAAGACCCTTTGACTATAATATTATACTTGGAAGGCCATGGGTATATGCTATGACTGCAATTGTTTCTACATATTTTAGAATGATCGCCTTTCCATATAAAGGTACCATCACAGTCATCAATCAGTTATCCTTCTTTTCTTCCGCTTCGCAGGTAACTAGAAGTGTTCTGTTTGTTTACACATCCCAACTAGCACTTCAAAACATTGGTGTAGGACTCTTAAAGGATTCCACTCTCATGGGAACCTTCGCATTACCGCTGCCTATGACATCAACATAAATTGCAAATATAGATACCTACTACATGATCTATTCCACTCCATCTGGCTTAAGGGAGAGTATGGGTGGTTCTGAAATTGTTACGTTGGATGAGTTACTGTTGCCCAGCCCTATTGAGCTGGCATAGCAATCAATCTATCTGGCTTTGGCAGCAAATCTGAAATCAACGTCACTAGTTGTTTGGGTAGATCATTCCTTAGATTTTGGTACTCCATCTGATCCTTTTTCCTCAATTTTCTTGACAGATGAGAATATTTTGGAAGCAATGATGTTAGAAGGAGAACCATGGGAAGATTATCATCATCATTCCCATCTTCCTGACTATGAAGAAAATTATCTTAGTGAACTATATCACCCATCAATCAAAAATTTCTTTTTGAATTCTTTACCTATTAATGCAATCGATTCTGAGCGAAATCTGTCAAACATTGAAGAAACCATTTCTATCGATATTTCGACCAAACCTGGCGTTGCATAAAATATTCATGTCGGTGTATCCTATTCTCCATCAGAACTTGAAACATATCACTCTCTTTTTCGTGAATTCCATGATGTATTTGCTTGGTCTTACGAAGAAATGCCAGGCATAGATACTAGTATCATTGAACACAATTTTAATATGTATCCTTCATGTCAAAACGGTGAGTCAACGCCTTCCTCCTGTTCATCTAAAGAAGGTTGCTACCATCAAAGAAAAAGTTGAAAAACTTTTGCATGCTGTTTTCATTTACCCTATTCTGCTAACTGAGTGAGTTTCCAACATCATTCTTGTCATAAAAAAGCAATGAACCATCAGAGTGTGTGTCGATTATCAGGATGTTAACATTGCTTGTCCAAAAGACAACTATCCTACTCCCTTTATTGACCAGATTATTGACGATTGTGCTGGATGTGAAATATTTTTGTTCATGGATGGATTTTCCGGCTACAATCAAATCAATATCCGCCCAAAGGATCAACATAAGACAACATTCATCTGTCCCTGAGGCACATTTTCCTATAGGAAACTACCGTTTGGTTTAAAGAATGTTGGGGAAAATTTTCAAAGAGAAATGGATTATGCTTTCAATGACATCAAGCACATTGCTCAACCTTATCTAGATGATTATCCCGTGCATTCACGGAATCAGACTGATCACCCAATGCATTTGAGAGCCATATTTTTACGCTACCGACACTACAAAATATGCCTCAATCCACATAAATGTGTGTTTTGTGTTGGTTCTAGTCATTTTCTTGGATTCATCGTCTCAAAAGAAGGAATTTGAATCGACCCATTGAAGGTCTAGGCCATTCTTGATTTGCTCGTGCCATCAAATTTACTTTAGATACAGAAAATTCAAGGAAAAGCTAACTTCCTAAGGAGGTTCATACCCAACTACGCCAAAATGGCTAAATGATTTACTCGACTATTGAAAAAGGGGTTCCCTTCTAGTGGGACCAAGTGGCACAAGATTATTTTGATGCTGTTAAGGATACTCTTGTCCAGGCGTCATTAATGTATCCCCCAAATTATTAGAACAATTATTTCCTATATATCGCCACGGCTGAAATGACCATTGCTATGGTATTGGTCCAAGTAGAAGATGGAATAGAACATCTAATCTATTATTTGAGTCGTAATATCAATGATATGGAAGTTAAGTATTCATACGTAGAAAAGCTTGCCTTGGCAGCTGTTCAAGCTATCCAAATATTTTGCCACTATATCCTATTCCAAAAGACCATTTTCATTTCAGATTGCAACCCCATGAATTATATCTTATCACGTCAATTGCTGGGGGGAAATATTCAAAATGAATTTTCATTTTGCAGGAATTTGGTTTGGAATTCATCAAATCCAAGTCAAAGATGTCTTTAGTTTTGGTTGAGCTTCTCTATGACCTTCCCTCTGATATTACTGCTACTACGTCAGAACCATAAATTCTTGACGAGTCTCTATTTATGATCAGACCATCTGATCCTTAGTATGGATATTTCATCATTTATATCCAAAATCAAACTTTTCGGCATGATACCTCTCACTCTGAACATCGACGTATTTGATACCAAGCCAAATATTATCTGATCCTCGGTGATACACTTTATCGTCGTGGTGTCAATACTATTTTAAGAAGGTGCCTCACTCATGAGGAGGCTGAAAAGGTTTTAAATGATTGCCATGCTGGGGCTTGTGGTGGAAATTTATCTCGATATGATACCGTGCAAAAGATACTCTGCGCTGGTTACTTTTGGCCTACCATATTTCGCGACTGCATTCTCATGGTCAGAAGTTGTCATGCGTGCTAGATTTTTTATCATAAAATCCGCAAACCGCCAGTGCCAATGCATCCTGTTGTCTCTGTGGGACCATTTTCGAAATGGGGTATTGACTTCATGACCTGTAACCCTCATTCATCTGAGGGGCATGGTTATATTATTGTCATAGTAGACTACTTTACCAAATGGGCCGAAGTGATGCTTACATTCAACAACACAGAAAAAACAACTGCATTGTTTTTCTTTAATCAATTTATTGCATGGTTTGGGGTCCCACAGCCTATAGTTACAGATCATGGGAAGCATTTTTGAAACCACATGATGGCTGAATTAACTGCTAAGTTAGGATTGTCACATGATAATTCTACTCATTATCCACAATCAAATGGAAAAGTTGAGGCTATCAACAAAATTATTAAATTTATGCTTCAACGAATGATAGGAGTTCGTAAAAGAAACTGGAATTTGATCCTATACGCGACCTTGTGGGCATACCAAACCTCGGTGAGAAACGCAACAGGATTTACCCCTTTTCAATTGGTGTATGTCCTGGAAGCTATCTTGCCAATCCAATGTGAAATACCATCATTAAAACTTGCAATCGACTTGTTACCTGACACATCAGAAGAAGAAGCCCATCTTTTTAACCTCATCAATCTTGCTGAAATGCGTCGTGAAGCCAAATTGGCTAATGAAGCGCATAAGAGGCGTATAAAGGTGCAATACGACAAAAATGTCTAGCCTCACATTTTCTCAGAGGGTGACTTGGTCCTTCTTTATGATCAAGAAGCTGATGTAATAGGTATAGGGAAATTTGGGCCATTATAGCATGGCCCCTATATTTTCAAAAGAGTTCTTGCTAAGGGTTCCTATGAGTTAGTAGATTACGATGGAATTCCGTTGGCGCAACCCAGAAATGGGTTGTATTTGAAACATTACTATGCTTAATCATGAGCGTAGTGATTTTTTGAATTATATTGTATATACATCCTATTGATTTGCATTCACTGTCTTAGTTTTTTTTTAGATTTTTCTTGAAGTTAGTAATCCACTTTACATTTAATCACAGATGTATGAATCTTTGGAACCTTTTTTTTGGATATGCCGATGGTGCTAGTCTTAGTATGCAGAATCTATCCTCTGCAGCGTGGGCCATTTTTTGCTCTGAACGACGAGTTAGTGAGTTTTCAAGGGAATTGTATTGGTAGATCGACAAAAAATATCGTTGAGTATAGCACGTTGATTAAACTTCTTTCTGATGCCATTTCATTTGGTATTAACCACATTATCATAAGGTTAGACCCACAACTTGTGGTATTACAACTTAATAGTGTTTATACTGATAGAAATCCGACACTGCATCGTTTGTTCCTAGGAGTTCGACTTTTGGAAAGACACTTTGATTTTATTCAATATCAACACATTTCCAGAAATTTGAACACATTGAATTATTCTTTGGCTAATCAAGTTTAGATAGACATTTTCAACAGATGTAAAGAAAACATTCACATAATTGAATAGGATTACACAATAAACATAGGAAAACACTGAAATCAAATAGATAGATAGTTATAGGTTTAAAAAAAAATTGTGCCTAATACACATTGGTCATATGACCTCAAAATGTATGCAACATGTCAAAATTAAACTAGTTGTGCTTGTGGTAACATGCTATAGATCTAGCTATCCTACGCATTAACCGCATCCAGCGGTTAGGAACACCTATAGTGTGGCATTTCAGCCACATGGGTAACTCTTCAATCCAACAATATGGAATCCTGAAGGCCAACCCCTCTATGTGCTGCTGAAGCTTAGATAGAGTCTTAGCCATGTCTAGATCCTGAAGGACTGCTCTCCCGACAACCCTCTCTGCTGGCTCATCTGCTACATGCTCTGGTTCCTCCACCGGTTGAACTCGACGAAAAGATGCATTACATAAAACATTTAGTTTAGTCTTGGAAAAACATCAAAAATACAAAAAACATTGTATAAACCTTAGAAAAATAAAAAACATGGTCAAAAAATTCTTACCTATTGCACCCCACTGAGCGCCTTCTAGTAAAGCTAAATCTGGATCTCCTCGAAAATCAATGCCTGTGTATGCATACTCATCGATGGCGAAAACCTGTCGCCTGAACCAAGTGAAGAACACATTCGAGAACACAATGGTCCATTGGCATGCATGCCTACCCATTAGTTCTACCCATCTCTGCATCCTCAGATCTATAGGATTAGACACACCCAGTGTCACATGCTATGGCTACATCAGTGGAATCCGCTCTAAGGAAAATGAAATGAGGGTTGAACCATAACTAAAAATTTTCTTCCTTCCTCCCTTTTCCTTGTTCAGTTGTTATTTTATCTGAGAAAGTACGGCTTCAAACCAATTGAATACTGTTGGCTCCATGCACTCTAGTGCATACTGCATATACGATCTATTTGCTACATGTAGTGTAACGGTGCCAGTAAGTTTTGCCATCGTGAAAATAATGGTTCTCAAAGGAAAATATCTAGCATCTTGGATGTTTATCTTCCCATATTTTCTTGGCTCTACCCCTCGATAGCAATGCTGCAAAACATAATCTCTCACAGTCTCTCCTGCAAGAGCAGACCTTGAGAGCGAAATAGGCAAGCCTCTCCTCGAAAAACCTGTGAGAAAGTATACATCCTCCACTTTTATAGGAACCACTTGGTTCTTAATGTGCAATACCTCAATAGTTGGATCCCAAGCTCGAACTAAGAACTCCAAGCATTCTATTTGTTTCCTCATCCCTAAAAAATGAAAGTACTTTAACAAGCCACAATATCTTAAGGCTCTTACTGTACCCAGATCATTTAGGGCAATCATATCCTATTCTTCATGCTCTCTTTCCCTCCATGTAATCATCATTATAGTCTGATGAAATCCTGAAATATAACCATAAGACTCATTAGACTCCCTTCAATGCAAACAATTAGACAAATTTTGGGCATAGTGCAAGAATAAAAAATGAAGATTGTGCCCAATGCAGTCTTGAACAAGGAACAGTGCATTGCATATGTATCTAGCCTTCATTTTAGTTGCTCCATAATGCCCTTTCAATGCTCAAGGGTGCATTACCCTATTTGGGAGCATAATTTACCCTAAGGGGCTCAAAACCCTAAACATTTGCAGTGAAAGGAAATGAAATGATAACTGAAGGAAAGAGAGGGCTCATGGCACTAATATGGATCAAACGGAAATGGAAATTGTCCACAAAAATGAGTGCAATCAGCAACTAAAGTTCGGGGGAAAAAATAGGTTCAGAGCTCCAAAATGCAAATGGTAACTATTGAATGGTAAAAATGAATAGTAAAAGTCTCTTTAATAGTCATTTAATTATTTTTAAATCATATTTATTGCTATGACTATGGTTTTCTTATATTTTTATCATGAAACAGGTATTTTTAATCCATTTGATGTTGTTATGAACATTTTTTACAACTGATGAACAGATTAATCGTGTAAATTTATTTTAAGAATGATTTTACCACAAAGCATACTTTTTATCATTATTTTTCGATCTTTATTAAAAATGGAAAAGGACTTGAAGCACACTTTTATCTCTTTTTCGAGCTTCGATAACAGTGAAAAAGGAACTCCTAGAGTCTTCTTTTAGCTCTTTTCAGACTGATAATGTGAAAATATTGTTGAGCACTTGTATTTTCGAGCTCGTAAAAGTAAATGAATTGATATCTACTCAGTATAAGTTTAACCCTTTTCCAGACTGAGATAGATTATTTACGAAAAAGGAATATCTTGGTCAAACATGACTAAAGAGGTTATTTACACTTTTTTGGATGTGAGTGACAACTTTACGAAAAATTAGTTATGGAGTTTTCATTCGTCCTCTTTTTCAAACTCTCTAAATATGAAAAAGGATCGGTTTTTCACTATCGTTAGGCTCGTAAATACATAAAATAGCGATGGACTTGTCGATCATGGCAAGAATCGAGTTTCATTCATCGCTAGACTCGTTAAATTATTAAATAGAGATACATTATTCACCCGAAGGGTTGAATTATAGATCAAGCATATGTTATCCTCCTCAATATTGTTAAAAAATAAAGAGGTATTGGTCGAAAAATGACCAGGGAAAATTTGGGAAAGTGAGCATAAATTTTTACGGTATCAGGTCGCTCTTGAACATGACACTTCACTCCATCATCGTGACTATTTGGGTTGGGTAATATTCTTGATGGTTCATTCATACCTATGGTTCATCATACCTTCACTTCGGTTTTGGGTTAATGCTGCCAACTCATCTCAATATCACCGATATTTTCAAGATAATTCATCCAGTGAATACTCATCCTTATGCAATACTCATAAACATTCATTCTCATAATAGTCATCCCTAAAAATTGTTATATAAATTCATACCTTTGTCTCCGAAATCAATAACTCCCGTTTTTCAATAAGGTGACTTCCTATCAACGACAAATAATTATCTAGGAAGTTCACTTGGAAACATCATATTCTAGTACCATGAGGCTTGTTATATCATCGAGAAGATCCTTGCTTCCAGAATTTTGACCGAAAGATTTTGTTTTCCGTTCGAAATAAAATCATAAATTCACGCATTACGAGATGTACTGAAGTACCTTTAGGACCATTGACATCAATGTTGGTTCTCTAGAATTTGTTAGCAACTCACATTATTGGCTGGTAATCAAACGACGTCTTACAATGTTCGACTACAAATCATATGTTTGCATGGCTAGACTTGTACCCGAATGATTGGGTGAACGAGATAGGAAGACCCCATATCTAGTTGTAGCCATCCGGGCTGTGATTTTAGGATTGTTGTACACATCATCTGTACGGTGACCTTACATACAGATCGTCATCCAAACATGGGCCTATATCTATAGGCATGTCTATATTTGGAAACATTCCAATGTAGACGACTTTCTGAACTATGTACATGTTATTAGATAGTTTATGTGCTGAGAAGGAGAATGCATTCCCTCAGAAATTTATGATCAAGAGGATATATCATGATGTAATGTATTGTAAGATTGATGTAGGTCGCCACTCCGCTTCATCTCCAGCCCATCACAGTGTAAAGCATCTCATTCAAAATATTATTATTATTATTATTCTGACTTCATGCTTTAGGGGTAAATTGTTATAGGTCAATTTGGGCACCATTCCCAATGACCTGGTTAACTAGACATCATCTCCATAACCAATGAATAGGTTCTATCATCCCCTATCATTTCAGTTGCTACATGCCCTAAGACAAAGAACAAAGACAAATCATCGATGACTTCCATTGCAAGGTTAGTGCATGTTATATCACCTATGAGCTCACCAACACAGTCTCTCAAGGGGCTAAGTGCGTTGCATATGTAGTTACCTCCATTCAAAGGTGCTCTACAAAGCACTTCCTGACACTCAAGGGTGCGTTGGTCAAAATGGGAGTGAAATTCTCATTGTTCCAGAATCTCCACTTAGCCAGTGCCTTCTAGAAGAGTGCATATGTGTCAAAATTCGAATCCATGTGTCCATTTGACATCTCTGAAATTGGGAACATGTCTTGCCTATTATTAGAAATTCATTGATTGTAAAACTACCTTTAGCTCATCTATAAATTGAGCACAGATCCTAGTGCTTGAGAAGGAAGAATTTGAGTAGAGAAATGCTGGTGGAATTTCAATTGAGGAGTTGATTTGAGTGACATGCTGCTGGAGAGATGTGCATTGTGATGAGGTTGGGATGCTGTTGGAGATGGTGACATCAAATCAATCACTAGGTTGTAACTGCAACCTCCCTAAAATATTTCGGGCACCATAAGAATCAATGTCCTGTTTTCACTAATTATTTGAATGTTGGAGGTCCCAGCCCCTTGAAGAGCCCTATCTTGTGTAAAATATCTCAGGTTGCTGGATTGCATGATACAGATTCCTGTCCAAGGATTGGGATGTATCAACCTGACCTAAAGCAGTTGTTTTGCAGGTTATGTTCGTCATTAGGGAATGATGAGCAGCATTGTCACACCGATGAGATGATGATGGATAAATCTGAAATATACAGGGTGCAGGTTGAGTCCTTCTCACCAACATCCCCTTCTGGGCATGAAATATCTTCAGGCAGAGGAAGAGGCCGAGGAGGTGGATCAACTGGTCAAGGAATAGGACAAGTCATTTGTTATAATTACAGATATGATGGCCATTTTGAGTGTGATTTTCTGAATCTTACGTTCCAGTCTTGTAGGTATTGTAGGAAAATTGATCATATGTTTGAAGATTTCCCTATATTAATTTCTAAGATGCAGGAAAGAAAGAAGCAGACCCTAACAAAAAATCTGCAAATGGTGCAGGCTAAACCCCGTGGGGAGGTTCCAAGTGTGAATGTAGTAACAAGGAGTGACATACCTACCAATTAAGATAAGGAAAAGAAACCAGCTACATGTGTCTGGATCCGTAAGGCGCAAGAGCATAAAACAGACGTTGATCTTCAACACGCAAAAGAAACCTTTATTGAGGTATGGAAATAATTCACCGAGGGTGGTGTATCAACATCAAGTATACAGTTGCAAGGTGCTGGAGGACGTGAAGAGATTAAACCCTTCCTACAAGTAGGTATGAAATTAATGCACAATAAGAAGGCAGTGGAAAATCTGTAGGAATTGATAGATAATTGCGTAGAGAAGGGACCACCAATGGTAGAACATCGCGCTGTCAATAAAATCTACAAAAACAAGAAAATAATGGGTACAAAGATGCGCCTGACTTCGCAAATAGGAGCTTATGAGATGTACTAGGTAATTCTTGATTTGGGTTTAGATGTGAATTTTCTACCAAAACAAACATGGAATTGCATGGGTGAACCCAAGATGGAATGGTCCAAGATCCAACCATGCTTGACCAATCAATAGAGCATCATTCCTATAGGAATTTATAGATAATTTCCAATCAGCAAAGGATCATTCTTGTAGGCATTGATAAGCTAAAATTGTCCATGATCCAACTATTCTTAGCCAATCAACAGAGGAAAATCTGTAGGCATTAATAGATAATTGCGCGGAGAAGGGAACACCAATGGTAGAACATCACACCATCAATAAAATATACAAAAACAAGAAAAGAACGGTAGAGAGATGTGCCTGACTGCATAGATAGGAGCTTATGAGATCGAATAGGTAATTCTTGATATGAGGTCATGTGTAAATTTTCTACCAAAAAAAACATGATAGTGCATGGGAAAACCCAAGCTGGAATGGTCCACGATCCAATTGTGCTTGGCCAATCATCAGAGGATCATTCCTCTTGGGCGGTTGCCTCAAGTCGTAGTCAGTATTGAGGGCTTTAATGTGAAAGCTGAATTTTAAGTGATAGAGATCATAGATGATACAGATCCCTATCCTACGCCGATGGGATTGGATTGGGCTATTGACATGGATGGTGTCATAGACTTGAAGAAAAGAAGGATGGGGTTTGAGAATAATGGATTCCAAGTTATCATCCCTCTGGACCCCACCAAAGGACATAGATATACGAAGCTTGTGTGCGTTGTGGACAACATTGACCAAATATATCAACTGAGCTTGCACAAAAAGGATTGGATCAACCCAACAACAGATGGAAATATTAAGTGGGAGAAGGAAAGTTCTTGTTTTTCAGACTCTGATGAGGAAATCGAGCATTAGAAGAACCGATTGCATGAGGTTTCTACATTGCTATGTAATCGTGTGATTAGATATATGTGTTGTATAACATCTGAGGTACACAATTTTCCACACTATGATGGTTCGTCTGATGTTAACGGGTTAATCATCAAATTGGAAAGGATTGTGCCAGAATATCAGATATTTCATGCTTTGAATCTAGGGTTGCGCGCTACTCCAACCAGATGGTGGGCTACTCATAAGGAGAATATGGGGAACTGGGAGGAATGTGCACGCCTGATGAATTTAAGGTTTTAATTTCAGGTAATCAAACTGGAGGATATATACTCTGGCAAGGATGATCCGCATAAACACTTGGATACATTGATGGAGGTATGAGATAAGAAGCCAAGGTCCGAATGGGTTCACATGTTTATTCATACGTTGGGACCGATCCCTACTGCTTGGTATTTGGAGATGGAGATGCGTCAAGGAACTCTCAATTGGGTTACAATGGTATAAATAGTTTGGTTATCCTTTAGCTTGGATAGTGAATTAGAGGGACTAGATGAAGCCTTGTAGGATATTGAGGAAATTTCCTTTGATGACTCCTGGCCACTGGTAGAATTTGTTGTGCCAACATGGTATGCACAGATGCCGGACATTGTAAACTGCCAAAATCTGGCCATTGAAGAACATGACGAGAATACTAAGAATACCTTGATCACCGAATATGAGGGCCAGCACACAGTGGTCAGACCTTCAATCACCGCGCTCGATGTAACAAATACATTAAATATTAGACTGGTGAATATTGGCTCCAAAGAACAACCTAAACTGGTGAATATTGTAGACAATTGGGATGATGATACTGTTGGTAAATTTTTCGAGTTGCTGACAGGATACCAAGATTAGTTCCCTAAGAAATTTTCTGAACTAAAGGGAATCATCGACGAACTTGGGGTTATGAAGATCACCTTGAAGCCAGATGTGCGACCAGTCAAACAGTGCCCATATAGGCTGCATCCCCGATATAAGCAAAAGGTGAAAGAAGAATTGGAAAAAATGGTTACGATAGGCATCATTGAGCCAGTAGAATAATCTGAGTGGGTCAGCCCTATGGTAGTGTAAGACAAGAATACTAAGGGCGAAATCTAGATCTGTGTCAATCTAAAAAAACTAAATTATTAATTTGTTAATGGTCCATTCCATACCCCATTATCTGATGAAATCTTGGATAATTTTGGTGGCCAAGAGGCTTATTCCTTTACTGATGGGTTTTTTGGGTATCATAAAATCCGGATTGCGTTGGAAGATCACAGTAAAACTACCTTTGTTATGGAATGGGGGCCTTTCCAATATACAGTAATGCCATTTGGATTGAAGAATGCTCCTACTATTTTCTCGCGTGTGGTTCTAGTTGCCTTCAAATATTTTATCCACAAGTTCTTAGAAGTATATTTTGATGACTGGACTATATTTGGACTCTTGAAGAACCACATCTCAAACTTTCAACTCATGTTGGAAATTTGTAGGAAATACCAAATATTCCTAATCTTGAAAAAGTGTATATTCTATGTACCATTTAGGATAATCTTGGGACATATTATGTGTCAACAAGGGTTGATGGTTGACCTTGCCAAGATTGCAGTAATATTTAACGTGGAGATGCCCGTGAATGTGAAGCAGCTGCGTTTGATATTGGAGCACAATGGGTATTACCAGAATTTTTTTTTGGGGCTATGCAATGATCACTGTGCCTATGGAAAATCTACTAAAAAAGGATGTGACATTCTGCTGGGATGATGAGTGTCAGAAGAGCTCTGAGTTGCTAAAATAAAAGATGTTATTGCACCCATCCTGGTCTTCCCATACTGGTTCAAGGAATTCCATGTACACATAGATGCATCAGGCATTGCACTTGGAGCCGTGTTAGTGCGGCCAGGTGTAGAAGAAATTAATCACCCTCTTGCCTATGCCAATTGAAAACTCTCAAGTGCAGAACAGAACTATTCAACCACAGAACGAGAAGTGCTATCTATGGTGTATGCATTGCAGAATTACTGCCACTACCTGTTAGGAGGCCACTTTAATATCTTCACTGACCATTCTACTTTGAAATACATAGTCAACAAGCCTGTGTTGGGGGGGAAGATATGCTGATGGTTGTTATTGTTTCAAGAGTATGATTTTGAGATTTTGGTAGAGCCTGGACACCTAATACTAGGCTAGATCACCTGTCACACATTGAACTTGGTGAAGAACTGACCAACCTGGAGGATGACTTGCCTGATGTGTAGATGTTTGCAATAAAGGTGGTTGATGAGAATTTCTCAGATATCATTCAGTTCTTGACTACTTGACGCACTGTTAGTGTGAATTCTAATTGCAAGTGTACGAAAAAATCTCACTTTAGCTATGCATAACAAACATATCTCACATCAAAGATGTTTGTCAATGTCCTTAGATCTGAAGTTAGTTGATTAGAATAAATGCTACAAATTCTAGATCTATGTAGTTAAAGACATGAAACAACAAATAAAAGCAAGAGTTGCTCCATGCATCCAATAGACAAGAAAATAATATTTTTAACAAAATTTTGTATTATGACACTTGGGAAGGGAACATAGAAAGATGTTACCAGTTCCCCTCAATGGGACGAGTTCTTGTATGTCCTCAGCGCTTCCGATCTAAGATCTCTCTCTCTCTTGATGGTGTAGAAAACCCAAACAAAAATGGAACTCAAAGGGATCTCACAAGAAAAAAGGTAGAAAAATATGACAATGATGGAGGATCAAATTCAAACCAAAAGTATAGATCTAGAGGGATCTTTAGGCAACAAAAGGTAGTGAATGAATGGAAAAACCCTTCTATTTATAGCAAAATATTGAGTTAGTCTAGATATTGGTACATAATTAATATATTATTAACCAAATCTAGATCCAAATTTTATGGAATATTTTATTATTTTTGTTG
Source organism: Pinus albicaulis (assembly GCA_034641835.2). NCBI lineage: Eukaryota > Viridiplantae > Streptophyta > Pinopsida > Pinales > Pinaceae > Pinus > Pinus albicaulis. Next base: position 1,278,795,465 of record CM076575.1, on the reverse strand, counting down.
GAGGGAAAAAAAAAAAATAAATTGGTCAAATCCATTTATTTGTAAATAATAAATAAATAAATAAATGATTTATTTATTATTTTAAAAATGAGGTTGAGTAATAATTAAATAAATAGTGATTTATTAAATTATTTATAAATTATTTAGTCAAATTTAACAAGGAATATTATTTAAATAATATTTAAATAATTATTCCTAAAAAATAATAAGATAAATAATGATTTAGCTAATTAATTTTCCTATTTTGGGTTAAATATGACCAGGAATATTAATTAAACTGTGGTTTAATTAATTATCCCTTGAGGAAAACCAAACAAATAGGGATTTATTCAATATTTCCTTATGGGGTTTCCTGTTTAGACCATAAAAAACTTTATAAATTATGGATCACTAAGTTATTTTTAATAGTGAAAGCAATTTTACTCCGGTAAAATTGGTCTTACATGGTGTACTTTGGTCTAATTGTAACAGGTTAGATGACCAAAAATTGGTGTAACATATTTCCCCCAGCATGCGAGCGTTAGGAGCTAATCGTATGACCGAAGTACGTTGTAAGAACTCAATCAATAAACACCGAAGGGGGAGTCAGAGAGAGATAAATATAAGGTAGACTAAAGCACGAGAGGAAAAGACCCTGAGGAGGCGAGACTTATAGATGCAACAAGTCTATTTTATGAGTGATTACATGTTATACATGAGGCAGGGGAGGCATACCTATGAGTCTTGTTATAGGTCAATTTGGGCATCATTCCCAATGGCTTGGTTAATTAAGCATCATCTCCAGGACCAATGACTAAGGGTCTATCATCCCTTATCATTTCAAGTTGCTACATGCCCTAAGACGAGAACAAGACAAATCAAGCACGACATTCATCAAGCAAAGGTTTCCGAGGTTTGAAGTTTATTATATAACATATGAGAGCTCATAAAAGCTGCCTCTAAAGGGACTAAGTGCATTGCATATGCAGGTAGCCCCATGCAAGGTTTCTCTTCAAAGCACTTCCTGACATTTGTGGGTGTGTTGGTCACATTGGGAGCGAAATTCTCATTGTTCTAGAATATTCACTTCACCAGTGCCTTCTAGAAGAGTTCACATGTGTCAAGCTTTGAATCCAAGTGTCCATTTGACATCTACAAGATTGGGAACATGTCTTGCCTATTATTGGAAAGTCATTGATTGTAAAACAACTTTCAGCTCCTCTATAAATTGAGCACAGATCTTAGTGTTTGAGAAGGAATAATTTTTGTAGAGAAATGCTGGTGGATTTTCAATTGAGAGTTAGATTTGTGTAATAGCTGTTGGAGAGATTTATACTATGATGAGTCTAGGAATGTTGCTGGAATGGTCACTTCAAATCAGTCACTAGGTTGTAACCTCTCCTTCTATCGTCAATAAAGAATACAGCTTACTTTTCCCTATATGCATTTGTATTGGCTTTGATTTTCCATATTGTAAGATCTTAGTTGATGTATATGGTCTATGATCTACTGATTTAGCAAAATAACTTGAATAGACATCTATATTATTGCTATCTTATGTTGTTTAGTGTTCATTCTTGCAGGAAGCATTTCGCACAAATCGCTGGAATTTGAAGCAGCAACGAAAGCGACAGAAGGAACTATTTGGAAGCGCTTGGATTTAAAGTAAGCTTCTAATCTATTATGTGTCTGTTCTTAGTTAGGAGAAGAAGTCATATAGTCTTTAATCTGTTGTTCTAGATTATCACCTGTCTATAGGGAAGCGTGTTTTATCCGTAATTCACAATTTTGTCCAACAAATTGGCAACTTCGCTGGGGAGAATTTCTCTTAGTTCTAGGTGTTTTAGCCTTTGATTTTATCTGTTTATCCACCCAGTAGTTGTTATTCACAAAGATAAAACTTTTTGAAATATTAATTTGCAAAAGAAGTGTCTTAAATAGTGGTGTTTTTCCTTATACACTACGCCCAATGCACTCTTGGACAAGACATAGTGCTTTGCATAGCATTGTCTCTCCCTTTCAGGCCTACATTTCAGAGCACTTTCTCCCTTTAGAGACTGAGTTGCCTCCAAAAACCATCCAGATTCCCTTGAATTTGTCTTTGCAAATTGATTAAGTTTTTTTTTCTATTGTGTTTTGAAAAGTTTGAACCTCATATTAACCAGTGAATCTATATATTTCTTCCTCCTTTGAAAGAAAATTTGTTCAATTTTTGTTTAAAATATTTTTCTTTGTCATTGACAGATTTATTTCGAATTATTTTTACTATCGCATTAAGCTCATATGCTTTCGAAATAGAAAATTGTTGTAAATTATTCATTTCCTGATAAGAGAAATTGTTGTTAAATTCCTCATTTTTCCTTCAAAAGAGAAATTGTTGTTTGTATTCCTCATTTCTCAAAAGTAAAAAGCATTTGATTTATTGGTTTAGTGCACTTAGTTTCTTTTCTGCATTCATAATATTAAAGGAACTGAAAAATAAAAACTTGCATTTGCATGTAGGATTTTGTGCGTTTTGCAAAAGGAACAATTAGGAAATCTGCATTTAGTTTGTGTTTTCTGATTTGTTTGCTAACAAATTGTTTGCTCTTTCCCCTTAGTAGCTAGGTTTTCATTGAAGAAACTAAAAGTGAAAGATTGTTTATCATTCTTAGTTTGCATTTTAGGATTTTCCTACACATCATCGCTATGAACCTTTGAAAGGAAAATTTTTAAGCAAGATCAACATAAAATTAATCTAAATTTACCTAACAAAGCATTGGAACCATAATGATAACATTTAGAAGGTCTAGGCTAGAGACATGTTCCGGCGTCGTAAAACTTAGCAGTTGTCGTTAACTTGTTTGTGATACATTTCGAGTGTGATACCTCACTCCACGTATTTTTGGGTATATTGGGTGGTGTTATAGTACGATAAGTATAAAGGGGTGCTCTCACTGTGCAGTTTTGTATCAGACAGAGCTAATACGGACTTGGGCCTCCACGTACCTTCAGGTATATTTGGGAGGACAACGTTTAGGTGCTATCCATCCATAGTGAACCGAGTCGACCGCTTTGTAAATTGTGATACACCAAACACATCATTTAGGGAGATTGCCTGCCCGTACTTCTTGGTTCACCAGGAGGTATTTTGTAGTTCACGATTTCTTGGTAAATCCTTTTGCCTAGCATTACCCTTTTATTTTTTTATTTTTATTTTGGTTAAAATAAATCATTAATCGTGGAAGAACAAAATCCTTTCCCCCATCGTTCGTGTAGATTAGCTTTAAAACCACCTTTATCACCAGAAGTTACTTCTGGTAAGCGAAGGCGATCACGATCTTTCGAATCAAGTACAATTCGTACCTCTGGTGAAACATCATTTTCCAACAAACTAGAGTTAGCTCAAATTGTTTCTACACGTCCCGGTTCGTCAACTGTTGTCGAAACAGAGTCTTCACAACTACCCGTGGTCACGATCCATCTAATCAGTGAGACCATACACCTCCTAGACCTGACGTTTTTCAACCACAAATTGATCCAGATCCTGTCTCTTCTTTGCCAGAACATCGGAATCTAGAAGTTGAACAACTAGAATTTGTTCCTACCTTGGTCATCCCACAAATTTCTGTAGCCATTGAAACTCCTATATCACACAGTCAACCACCTGAAATATACTTTGGGCCTAACAGTGAAATACTTCCACCTGGTTTAATTGTGATTGAATAAATCCCATAATATGACACACCTTTAACTCCAACCCATTTTGGGGAGGACCTTTACGTATACGAGTCTTTTTCTCAATCAACACCATCTGCTTCCATCGATTGAAAAGGGTATACATTTGGTCAAGTAACCATGACTGAACCAACATCTTCGGTTGGGAAGTCTATTCAAATTACGTCAGCTCCCGCCCTAGCTACCCTGTCGATGTTTACAACTTAGCCAGAGTCATATTGTCATGGTTTACCTATGGTCCCATCAGGTTACAAATCATTATCTGGAATTTTCTCTGGTGCATCTTCAAATCCATGGATTTTATCAATGTAATCATTCGGTATTTTAACTGGTAATCCTATAGTTAGTACTAAACGACTTGATTCATTATATACATCATCAGGGAAATACCAAGCTGGTCCTTCTGGGTCAATTCATTCAAGTACCATATCAACTGGACTCCCAACATTCAGAGAACAATATTTTCCGTCTTATAATCCTCCTCATGCTGGGGGGAAACCTTTGGTCACCCAATATGATAGTACTCCGTCACTTTTTGGTCAATCTAATGTTGAAACGAATGTTTATCAATGGCAGCCAACTCTACCTATCCAACCACAAATGATTGTACACTCGTACCAACCAGTTCAACCTGTTACACCCACTTCATTACCACTTGTTAATAAATCTTTACCCCTGTTACAGAATCAAAATGTTGTACATCAACCTTATCAAGCAGGTCCTTCAACTCAATACTATCAAATGTTAGGTCCACATACTCCAAATCCTTTGGTTAAATTACAACAACCTATATCCAGAATCATCTATTCACAAGTTGGTCTACCATTTTATGGGATGTCACAACCGCAACCTAGTTATACATATCAACCGAATCCAAGTTATCCTAATTTCGGTTATAACATTGGTGGACATACCCCTTGGCAACCTCAGGTGAAAATGCCTCAAAATTATTTTCAACAAGTATCATATCTAGGTTTTGGTCAACAGAATCCTCAAGAATTTTCTATGAAAAACAACCCCTATCTGGGTTACCAACAACAGATTCCTTATGTTGGTGCTCCAAGGCCTGTTGCTCAAGAAATTTCATCTTACCCTAGCTATGCTCAACCTAAACTTAATAGAAAGTTGCCTTTTGTTGTAACTTTAGAGTTACTAGATTTAAATCGGTTAATCAATGATCCAATCAATTATGCTCCTCGGTGGCCGATGATACCTCATAAATTAACCTCGGATATTCCTAAGTTCAATGGAAACCATGGAGAAGATATGTCGACTCATGTCATGACTTATCATTTATGGTGTTCATCAAACTCCCTGAATGATGATTTTGTTCGACTATGTCTTTTCCAGCGTACCATGTACCATGTACCATTTAGTACCAGGTACCACTTCATTACCAATACTAAATGGTACATGGTACCTGTCCAGCTACTAAATGGTACATTGAATTACCTAGAGCTTCTTTTGAAAATTTCACTGCCCTATCTACTGTCTTTTTGACTCATTTCCAGCTACCCATTAGATATGAAACTGGAATGAAACTCTTGAACAATTTCAAACAGAATAATGCTACTCACATCTCTGATCATACTCATGAGTGGCGTCGTCGTCGTCGTCGAATGGTTAAAAACTTTGTTACATATCAGCTCCTTGTTGAATGGTTCATTAAGTCCCTATTACCATCTATAACTAAGGATGTGCCTAAGGGTGGCGTCATCATAGAAGAGAAAGTTATCTCTCGTGCCCAATATTTAGACTTGATTTACACTCAGTCTCAACGTGCCCAATGCGCTGAGATCTAATTTCAATGTTCCTCCTCAATTAAAGGACTTTCATGTTGGAGACGGCTAGATAGGCACTGCAAGAACACACCACACTACTGCATCTGATCCTGCTCCTATTTCTGAAATTAATGCGATGTCATTTGACAAAGGCAAAAGTGACAAGAAACTCAGAAGTAAGAAAAAGGGGAAATCAAAGAAAAATCAAACTTATAACCCGCAGGAAAGATCATCTGATCAAACGTCTGGACCTAGGAAACCTCGTTATCCATGCATAATCTGTAATGAGGAAAATTTTGTTAGGGATTGTCCTCACCACGCTGAATTCTAAAAATTCATCAAGACTTACCATGCATCAGCTATGTTGACAGACCCATTTCTAAATCTAGACACAAACATGGTTGCTATGGATCCAGCTCCTAGTTCCCAAGTGTTAATGTTATCCATCACAAAACATTCAAAAAATATTTTGGTGTCAACGCATAATAAATATTATGGTAGTCAAGCCACTGATAAACCTACTACCTCGACTACGAATCTGTCTACGAAATCAGTACCACCTATTGTTATTCCTGAATTGACAATCAAGCCACCAAAGGGAGCAATTCATAAATCGACAGATAATCCTCGAGCAAGAGCTGCACAAAATTATAATATAGTTGAAGATTTGGCTCAATCCCCTTCAGTTATGTCTTCTCTTGAGGTATTACAAATTTTTCCCTCCCAAAAACATGCTTTATTGTCGGCCATTGGTGGAATTGATCCCACTGATTCTAATCTTTTCATCTTTAATCATACGAGCTATGTACCGCAACTACCAGCAGAATTGGCATTCTCCATATAAGTAAATGTTCTTAATCACCTTGTTCATCGCACTATTATTGATGAGGGAGAATCTACATGCATTATGTCTCTAAATTTTTGGAAGTCACTTGGCTCGTCGCACTTATCACAATCATAAACGACGTTGAAGGAATTTTATGGACGTACATATAAACCTTGTGGTATTATTAATAACCTGCATGTCAAACTAGGGGAAAAACAGTGAATATTGATGTTGAGGTTGTTGACGGACCCCTTAAATATAATATTTTACTTGTAAGGCCATGGGTATATGTGATGACTGCTATTGTTTCTACATACTTTAGAATGATTTCGTTTCCACATAAAGGTACAATTACAGTCATTAATCAACAATCCTTATTTGCCTCTGCTTCGCAGGTAACTGGAAGCATTCCATTCGTTCACATACCCCAACTAAAACTTTAGAACATTGGTGTAGGACTCTTAAAGGATTCCACTCTCATGGGAACCTTTTCATTACCGCTGCCCGCAACATCATCAAAAATTGCAAGTATAGAGACCTACTACATGATCTCTTCCACTCTATCTAGCTCAAGGGACAGTATGGGTGATTCTGAAATTTCTACGTTGGATGAATTTTTATCGCCCAACCCTATTGAGCTAGCATAGCAATAAATCTATCTGGCTTGGGTGGAAAATCCGAAATCAACGTCGCTGAGTGTTTGGGTTGATCGCTCCTTAGATTTGGTACTCCATCTGATCCTTTTTCCTCAATGTTCTTGACAGATGAGAATATTTTGGAAGCAATGATGTCAGAAGGAGAACCATGAGAAGATTATCATCATCATTCCCATCTTCTTGATTATGAAGAAAATAATCTTAGTGAACTATATCACCCATTCATCAAAAACTTCTTTTTGAATTCTTTACCCATTAATGCAATCGATTCCGAGAGAAATCTATCAAATATTGAAGAAACCATTTCTATCGATATTTCATCCAAACCTGGAATTGTAGAAAATATTCATGTCAGCGTATCTAGTTCTCCATCAGAACTCGAATCATATCACTCATTTTTTTTTTGAATTTCATGATGTATTTGCTTGGTCTTACGAGGAAATTCCAGGCATAGATACTAGTATAGTTGAACACACTATTAATATGTATCATGATGTCAAACCGATGCGTCAACAACTTCGTCCTGTTGATCTAAATAAAGTCATTATCATCAAGAAAGAAGTTTAAAAACTTTTGCATGTTGGTTTCATATACCATTTTCCGCTAACTGAGTGGGTTTCCAATATCGTTCCTTTCATGAAAAAGCAAGGAACCATTAGAGTGTGCGTTGATTATCGAGATGTTAATCATGCTTGTCCAAATGACAACTATCCCACTCCCTTTATCAACCAGATTATTGACGATTGTGCTGGATGTGAAATATTTTCATTCATGGATGGCGTAGTGCTCAACTTAGTGTTCCTAAATTGAGGTCATAAATTGTCAACCAGGGCTAGTAAACTGCTGAAGTGAGGTGCACTATATGTGCCTAGGTATCTGTTTCTCACTACGTTGTATTTAGTGTTTTTCTGATGTTTTTGGTTTTATGGTTTTATGTTAAAAGGGAAAATAACTAAGTGTTGGTAAAGAGAAGTGGATAGTTACACTAAAACATAGCAAACCCTATTCTAAACTGTATAAGCCACTAAAGAGCAGAAAATGCAAAGCTTGATAATGACTCATGGCAAAGAAATAAATCACAACATGAACTCAATAACTCAAAACATGAACTCATCCAATTCATTCATTAGAAATATGTTGAAATAGCTTGAGGAAAGGACAAGTTTAGTGCAATTGAGGTTCTCCTAAGCAAACAATCATCTTACAATATTACAAAGAATCTCATCCATGGCTAGAAGTTTATTGGAACACAATTGAAAGAGACTATTTGTAGCAAAATAAGATTTATACTCTAAATTAACTTGTAATGCTAAGATTAGTCCATTCTGCAGCTCAGCTTGTCACTACTAAACCTCATTCGAAAGTTAGAGATTTTCTAGAATAGTTTTGGGAAAAAGGCTTATTTGTGAAATTGCAAAAGATGGCAGAACAATCAAGGCCTTAAAATGATATCACTAATTCATTATTTTCCATATGATGATGCATTAATAGAAAGTCAGAACAAGATTATTTTGTAAACAATTAAGGCCGTGAAGTCTAATTTTGACAGTCAACACAACTTAAATAACAATGAATGACACTGAACTAGAATGCAATTGATCAAACTTGAAACACAGTGACCACAACTAAACTAAAATGCCATTAACCTAACTTGAAATATAGTGAACTGGAGCTGAACTAGAATGCCACTAATCTAACTTGAAATGCAGTGAATTAAAACTGAACTAGAGTGCCATTATCAAACTTGAAATATAGTGACAGAATTAAACTAGAATGACATCTACCTCCGGAGTGCTACAACTAATCACTGAAATGTTTCAGCTCTGTCTCATTCGAAATTAGTGATATTTTGGAATAGTTTGTAGAACAGGACTGGCTGCAACATGTTATGTAAATGAGCATGAAAGCATAAAATTCAACAAAACACAACAAAGCTCTAAACACCACAGCTATGTGTCATCTGAAGTTAGTGATATTTTGGAAGAGTTTATAAGATCATGACTAGCTGTAACAACTGATGTAATTGAGCATAAAAAAATGAAATGCAACTACTCCTAAAATACTACAGTTATACCTCATCCAATATTAGTGATATTTTGGAATAATTTGTGAAAACGAGACTAAACTGTAGTATCCAATGCAAGTGAATATAAAACACAAATTTCAAAAAATTGATTAAACTAAGAATGAAACAAGGCTAATGTACTTATCTAAACCATATGAACAAATCTTCTCAGGTAGCAAGGGCCCTCTACCACCGGATTAGCACGCAAATCTACTCAATATTGACTCATCTCTTGTAATAAAGTGATGCTTCTTTCATTAAAAGAGAAATTCTTCAAAACAGAGTTTTTACGGTCTTCTTAGATCTAGCAATAGAACATAAATCTAGCTAACATTTTCTCGGTCTCCCGAGTCATACTTATAATGAAATTACATAACTACTCTTGAGAAAAATAGGGATAAGTGTTTTTCCCACTTCTAATCAAATTAAAACTCTTATTAACAGTCTTGTGCTTTACTGTAGACATCTGTAGAGTCCGTGTTTTGATAGGAAACTGCTTCTCTTCTACGTGCATAACCGCTCAGAGACTTTAACTCAGACTTCGTGGGGAGTAAGAGATGATGGGGAAGTGTTGTGGATTTCACCCATATGCCTTTTTCTTTGCAGTGACACCTGGAACCTACGTAAACATGAGGATAGCTGCAGAACAGACGACTGACTACAGAATGCCTGTATTATGTAGCCGAGTCTTAGTAAAAAATTACTACAACAACAAAATCATGAAAACATATCAAGTTAGTCATTATATAAATTCTTAAAGCAATTTTAATTAATCCTATTAATCATTTAAGCTTGTAATTGATGAGGGAAAAAGAAAATGAAGTGCAATGTGGTGAAAGAGAAGAACATTTTTGGGGCTCAACATACCCCCACTGCAAGGTTTTTGCATGTCCTCATGCAACTACTCCATATACTCTGAGACCTCTGCTAGGACATCCAACCCTCTTCTTCTGCTTTGCCTGACAGTCAATGGTCTTCTAGGCTTCCTTATGACTAACTTGAATCTTAAATTTGTAAGTGCCCTGATTAACTTTTTGTTTTTCTTCTTCAAATTTTCACTGACCTTGTACAATTTCTCCATTTGTAAAGACAGAGTTGAATTCATAACACTTTTTAGTTTCACCTGCTCCCTCAAAATGTCATTCTCATTCTTGATATGCCTATTGAGTACTTCTAACTCATACTTATCTTTTCTTAGCACATCAATTTCAGATTTTGGTGGGCTAGGAGTTCTGTCTCTACTTTCTGAAGCTCTCCTCTCTAAAGACTCAATATAATTGTAAATTTGTTGTTGTGCTGGGTCAATTTCTGGAGTTTCTTCATCCTCAATGTTTATGATCCCTATTTTTTTAACCTCTGTTTTCTTTAGTATACCTCTAATTCTGTGGCTCTGTCTTGGTTGAGATGGCCCTTCTCCTCTGTCTTTGGCATATTTTCTTATTATTCTCTCCTTCTTAAGCTGCTTCTTTATTTGAGCCAATTTCTCAGAAATCATCTCTTCACTGTCCTCTTGAATTGATTTACCAGTTTCAACTTCAATAGCTTTGGAAATTTCCCTTCTCCTGCTTCTTCTTGTAGGTTTTCTTTCAGGTGGAGATTCTTTGGGTTCCTCAAAATGGTTCCTCACTAGAAAATCTTCCCAATTATCTCCCATTTTCCTCAAATGATGTTCAATTAAGATTTTGACTAAACCATGGTGATACAAAGTTGTTTCTAGAAATTGAACCCTTTTTTGAACATTTGAGGCCATTCTTTTCAAACTATGAAGTAGGAAAAAGGGAAAATTAATTTCCTCATCTAAGAAATGCATCATTAACCGAATATGATAGACATAGAGGGTACCAAATATGCCTTCACAAGTTATAAATTTTTGTAAAATGAGCAACATGTTCCTCCACTTATTCTTTAGTGTCAAGCCAGGAATACCCTTTTTAAAAATGGAAACATCCATACCTGGAGTTTTAAGCATTTGCCTCCATGTTTCGTTATGAAATTCCCTATTTTTGAACCACCTTTCTCCTTGCCTGGGTAATTTCGTTGCCTCTGCAATGAAAGCCTCTGTAACAGTGAATTTAATGTCTCCTATTTCGGCCTTGGCTCCATTGAAGGACCGTGCAAATGTTTTAGTCACCTCTTTGTGAAAACCACTAAATTTTTCCAAGAATTGCAACCACCCTGCTTGCTGTAACATTTCTCTGATTTGTGGATAACCCTCCAAGTACTTGGTTCCAACCGATTCAGTCCTCACTATGAGACCCATAGCTTTTCTTCCAACCTTCAGTTTGTTTCTCTTCTGCTCACGGTGAGAATGGCTGTTAAAGAGTTGTTTTTGCCCCACAGATGCTTCCTCTGTTTTTACAAATCGGAATGGCTAAGAATTGGCTACGGAAAGAAATGATAGGGAGTGGTTATGAACGAGTATAATGCGTTGACGTGATTCATATGAGTTGAAATCTAACATGGAAGAAAAGACCGCGGAGATATTTCGTGAGAAATTCAAAAATCATCATTAAATACTTCGGCCTAATGACGTGACTGATCAAATCACTTCAGTACTTTAACCGTTAAGTTTTAAATGATGATCGGATATGGCAAGATGGAAGGGTTTTTGTCCAAAGTTTTTATGATGGATTTAATAGGCATGATCAACACAACTAACCAAAATTACTTTTCAAATCATACATGACTTAACTATACTAAAATTTTCATGATCTGTCACTATAATAATTTCATAACTTTTACCTTGCCTTTCCTTTGATTCTTTTGTGGTTTTGATATGCCTTGTCCTCCTTTGAAAATCTTTGATCTTCAGTCCTCATAACTTCTTTGATTTTTCTTGTTGTCTTGGATATGCAGGATCAATTTGTTGCTCAATCAAGTGATTACTGGATAGTGCCTTCAGGATCTCTGGCTGCAGAATGTCTATCTGGCTGCAGAATGTCTGCCTAGCTGCAAAATGTCTGACTGATTACAGAATGTGCCTGTAGAAGCCTTGAAATGGAATGGTTTGAAGCATGAATGGAATGTTGGAATGCTGTATGAAATGAGTTAAAAATGGATAATGAAATATTGTGCAATGGAGTATGGGTGAAGTGAATAATGGAATGAAACAGATCACAATTATGAAGTGGAGTGAAAAAGTGACCTGCAGCTTCTGATCTGTATTATTCAATTGCAGAAAGAAATCAATCTTAAAACTCTGAGATGGAAATGAGGTGGACCATGGAATGAAATGAATGAAGTATGGATGAAATGAAATGGAGTATGAAATGAAATGGAGTATGGATGAATGGAGTGAAATGGATCATAAGTGGGATGTGAATCACTTATGATTTTATGATAGTTGCTTGCAGAAAAAAACAAAAACAAAAACAAAAAAACAAACTTGAAAAGCTAAAGTGTCAGAAAGATTCTGATTTTCACTCTATCTTTTCTGTATAAACATGCTAATCAGAGATTAGTTTTCATGTCTATACTTTATTTATTTATTTTTATTTTTTTTTATTTTTTTTCAATATCTGACTTCAGAAAATTCAATTAAGTTGATGAAGAAGAAAAATTCTTCTTCATTAACTTCATATCACTGTTTTCCTGGAATCTCTTGACAAATTCTTCTCTTGAAAGTGGCTTGTGATACAACTTCAATCTATGACCATTTACAAGAAAAGTGACCTTCTCTTCATCTATTGTCCTGATTTTTATTGCTCCATTATCAAAAATTCTTATAATTTCGTATGGTCCAAGCCAATGTGTTTGGAATTTACCTTGAAAATCCTTGAACTTTGAATCAAACAAGAGAGCCCAGTCACCTTCTTTGAACTTCTTTTCCTTGATGTACTTGTCATGCCATCTAGTCCTTTGCTGTTGGACTATACTTGTTTTCTGAACTGCATCTTGTATGATCTCATCCAATTCATTAATCTGCTCCAATCTGTGCTTTTGTGCCTCTGTTAGATCAAGTCCTAGCTGAACTTCCATTTTGAAAGTTTGAATCTGGAACTCTATGGGAAACAAAACTTGCTTTCCATAAACAAGTTCATAAGGAGTATGGCCTGTTTTGCTTCTCCATGTAGTTCTATAGGCCCACAAGGCTTCAGGAAGCCTATCTGCCCAATCTCTTCTATGCAAATGAACAGTCTTTGTTAGGATCCCTTCAATGACCTTATTAGTAGATTCCACTTGACCATTTGCTTGTGGATGATAGGGAGTAGATTTTTTGTGTCTGATTTTGTACCTCTCCATCATTTGTTCCACTAGCTTTGATGTAAATTGAGCTCCTTGATCTGTAACAATTTCCCTTGGGACACCAAAATGAGTAAAAATATCCTAAAAAAGAAAATTAACTACAGATTCTTCAGTAGCAGAAAGTAATGGCTTGGCCTCTACCCATTTGGTAACATAATCAGTGCAAACTAATATATATTTCTTTTGTCTTGATGGAGGACTAATAGTTCCTACAAAATCTAAAGCCCATTTTTCAAAAGGTTCAATATGTACCTGAGGCTGCAATGGCATCTCACCTGAAGGAGAAGGTTTCCCTACCCTTTGGCAACTGTCACACCTTTTGACATACTCTTTAGCATCTTTAAACAGGGATGGCTAATAATATCCTAGATGAAGGATCTTATAGGCTATCCTTTTATCAACAAAGTGTCCGCCACAAGGTTCATCATGACATGCCTTGAGAATCTCAGGCATCTCATCTTCCCGAACACATCTCCTAATGATAAAATCTGGACCTGTCTTGTATAACTCATTAGCAACCCATGAATATTTTGCACTGTCATAAATGATATTTCTTTTGTCTCTTGCATTCATTATTGAAGGAAATTTCCCTGAAACTAAATAATTAGCAATGTCAGCAAACCAAGGAGTTTGAGTAGAAATTGCAAAAATATATTCATCAGGGAATTGATCTTCAACTAGGGTATTGTCTTGGATGTTTTGGAGTCTAGATAGGAAATCAGCTACTGTGTTTTGTTTTCCAGGCCTATCTAGAATGGTAATGTTGAATTCTTGTAAAAGCAATAACCATCTTATGACTCTACCATTAGTAATTGATTTGTTCGTTAAATATCTAATTGCAGAGTGATCTGCGTGAACAAAAGTTTCATAGCCTGTTATACAGTGTCTGAATTTGTTTATGGCATGAACAACAGCTAAAAACTCTTTTTCAGTTACAGTATAGTTTAACTCTGAAGGAGTCAAATTTTTACTGGTATAGTAGATGGCATAAGGAATCGGGTATTTTTGTCCCAATACTGCTCCTAGAGCTGTATCCGAGGCATCTGTTGAAATATGAAAAGGTAACTTCCAGTTAGGTCCCCTTAAAATAGGTGCTTCAGATATTTTTGTTTTCAGGGTCTCAAAGGCTAACTGGCAATCAGGATTCCACTTGAATTCACAGTCTTTGGCAAGTAATTTGAAAAGTGGAGATGCTATCTTGGTGAAGTTTTCTATAAACCTCCGATAATATCCTGTAAATCCAAGAAAACTCCTAACATATTTTTGACAACTTGGAATAGATAAGTTAGAGATGAATTCAACTTTTGACTCATCAACTCTAATCCCATCCCTTGAAATGTGATGTCCCAAAACAATTCCTTCAGTAAACATCATAAAACAATTTTCATGACTTAGTGAAAGATTTTCTTCTTTACATCTTTTAAAGACTTTTTCCAAGTTTTCTAAGGCTTCTTCAAATGTTTTTCCATAAACTGTGAAATCATCCATATATACCTCTACACAATCATGTATTAGATCTGAAAAAATTCCTAGTACTGCCCTTTGAAATGTTGCGGGTGCATTGCATAGTCCAAATGGAAATACTCGGTAAGCATAGGTACCCCAAGGACAGGTAAATGTGGTTTTGTCTTGATCTTCCAGTGCTACTTGGATTTGATTATAACCACTAAACCCATCTAAAAATGAGAAGTACTTTTTGCCAGCAAATGTATCTAACACCTGATCTATGAAAGGTAGGGGAAAATGATCTTTAAGAGTAGCTTTGTTTAATTCCTGGTAGTCAATACATACCCTCCATTTACCATTTTTATTTGGCACAATTACCAAAGGAGAAACCCATTGACTATCTGAAATGGGATAGATAAAGTTGAAATTTAATACTTTCTGCAATTCTTCTTTAACAATCTCCCTAAGATTTGGATTCATCCTTCTTTGAGGTTGTCTAATTGGTTTACAATTTTCCTCTATATAAATGTGATGAGTGCAAGTCTTGGGGCTTATCCCTTTCATATCAGTGTACTCCCATGCATATACAGAAGAATGTCTCTGTAATATCTTGACTAGCTGTTCTTGTTGAGATTTCTCTAGGTTCTTGTTTATGTTTAAAGTTTTTCCTGGAAATATCTCAATTGTAGAGCTGCCAAATTTATCCATGGAATAGAGATACATCTGCCTTGATGACAAAAACTCAATGGTGGATTCTTCTTGAAATTTTTCGTGCTTATATTCCGAAGAGGATTCAAATTTTTCCAAGGTATTCAAAATCTAGCTATCTTCACTAATTTCTGAAATTGTGAAGAGAGGTTGTAAGTCTTCTTCATCCTCTATCCATTGAGTATCATCTAATTCTGTAATTGTTCTTGCTAGAGGATACAAGGTAAATTTCTTAGTTTAACTACCATCAGAGATGTACATATCACCGGATCTACAGCTAATGAAAGCATCAGCTGTAGCTAACCAAGGTCTTCCTAATATAATAGTATGTCCTCCTAGATTATTCTTAGGAGTTAGGATCATAAAATCCACAGGATACTCCCAAGAGTCTAGGGACACTGGAATGTCTTCTATTACCCCATTAGGTTTGATCACAGATCTATCTACTAATTGTAATAATGTGGGTGTAAAAATAAGAATAGGAAGTTTCAGTTTATCCATGATTTGTCTACTCATAATATTGATCGTTGCTCCTAAATCAATGAGTGTGTTTTGGATTTCAATTCCATTGCTGTGAATTTTGACAACTGGATTTCCTGGGTCTAGATACTTTGGAATAGCAATATTACCCATCATGATATCTGCTATTTTTCCTGCCAGTTGAATTTTCTTTGTCTCTCTTATTCTTTTTTTTGTTTTCTTCATGCTCAATGCCTTTATTGTTTTTGTTAAGATTGGAATTTCCTTGATGGCTTGCAATAATGGGATATTAATACAAACATTTCTCAGCTCATCTAGGAAATCATAATTAGGCACCATAATTTGTTTTTCTACACCCCTATCAATTTGTAATCTTTCTGGGAAAGGAGGTGTAGAAGTGGATGTTGATGGATGCTCTAATATAGGAGTTGAAATTATTGGTTCTTTTTGTTTTGATTTTTCAATGTTTATGTCTTGGAAAGTTGTGTTCTCTCCAAGAATTTTATTTACCTGTAGAGAATCTTCCTCAAAATTGTCTTGCTCTTGTATGATTACAGAAGGTTTCCTTTTTTCAAGTATTCTTCCATAACTAAGTTGAACATCACTAAGGTCTAAAGGAGTGATCAAATAAGTTGGAAACTGTTGGCCTTCTACCATGTATGTGTTCTAAGGATTTTTATTGTTGGGGTTTGGTATGGGTTGGGCAGGAAACTGATTTGTTTTCTGAGGAAATGGTAATGGAAGTGGTTGATTTTGATGTTGTGGATTTTGAAGATTTTGTTGAGAATTTTGTTGAAAATTTTGTTGAGGAGAGAAATGTGGATATGGTGGATAGGATGGTGGATATTGATAATACTGAGAGTATCTTCCATAGGGATTTTTTGCTCCTTGCGCCCAAGTTTGTGATTGATTTTGAAATTGGGGCCAAGGTTGCTGCCAAGGATTCCAATTTGGTGGGGGTTGATTATACATCTGATCATGAAATCCTTGTGTTTGAGGTCCTTGCCAAGGCCTCCTAGAGACAAAATTGAGAGATTCTATGGAACTTGTAGGAGTATCTTCTTGAAAGACAGCTTTAAGACCAGGAAGTGAAGGACAACTCTTGGTCTCGTATTTTTCTATACAAATTACACAAGTCTCCACAACTTTGGCATCCAAAGGGCACTCTCTCAAGGCATGTTTCTTTCTAAATTTGGGACAAAAGATTGCTAAGGCATCAGATTCAGCTTTTTGCTTGTTTTGTAACTTAAGGGTTTCTATTTGTTCACTAAGACTCCCCAAGATATTTGATTTTAATTCATCAAGCATATGTCCTATTTCTGCCCTACTTACTGTCCCAGAAGCAGACTTACTTGCCCTTGCAAGAGCAGGGTCTCTTGGTCCTTTCACAGTTTTAGATTTCCCTCTTGAAAGGTTGATACATAATTCAGCTATTTCAGGTAATGTGAGGTGAGATATATCCCCTTTTCCCATCATGTTAAGGATAACTAACCATTCATCCCTAATTGTCTTCAACAAGAGAGCTTTCAAAGTGTCTTGGTCTAGGTTTTCCATTTTTTCTCTTTTGATGTTGTAGTTAAATCTCTCCAACAAATCTTCCAGATTTTCATCTTCTTTTTGTAGCATTTTAAACACTTCCTCCTTATGGTTGAATGGCATATAGTAATCCAAATAACTCTCTAGAAATGCTTGTTTCATGTCTCCCCATGTCCTAATAGAACCATTGATCAAACTCATAAACCACTTCAATGTTGCTCCTTTCAATGTTGAAGGAAATAGTTTAAGTTTTTGAGCATCTTGTAAGTAGTCATAGGTTCTACACAAGACTTCGAATTCAAATAGGAAGGTTTCAGGATCTTCAGTTTTAAGTCCATAAAAGTTTGGAAGGACAGAGGGTGAAATTGTTTTCATAGTTGTATTGGTTTCTTCATCTACTATAGGAAACCCAAAAGAGCTTCCCATTTCTCTTCTACCTCTTCCTCTGCCTCCTTCTCCTTATGCACCTCTACCTCTACCCCCTCCAAATAATGTGTGTTCTCCATTAAAAACTCCTCCTCCCCCTTCTTCTGCCATAGTTAATTCTTTTTTAGAAGTTGAAAAGTTTATGTCCCTAACAGGGGTTCTTGAATCTTCTTCTAAGACAGGCTCAGTGGATAAATTATAAGGTCTTTCTAATGGAATATCTAATCTTAAGTTCTCTGGAAGTCTAGGATTAGTAAAGGATGGAATGTGGGTTTGAGTTGGAGGTGTGTTGGCTCTAGGTCTTGGTGAAACAAGTGGTGTTCTAGGAATCAAGCTTCTGCTTCTTATGAATCTACCCCTTGAGTCTCTTTCTCTACGCATATCATTGTTTTTGGGTGGTAAGAAACAAGGCTACCTAGTTACACTTCCCCGGAAATGGCGCCAAAATGTAGTGCTCAACTTAGTGTTCCTAAATTGAGGTCATAAATTGTCAACCAGGGCTAGTAAACTGCTGAAGTGAGGTGCACTATATGTGCCTAGGTATCTGTTTCTCACTACGTTGTATTTAGTGTTTTTCTGATGTTTTTGGTTTTATGGTTTTATGTTAAAAGGGAAAAGAACTAAGTGTTGGTAAAGAGAAATGGATAGTTACACTAAAACAGAGCAAAACCTATTCTAAACTGTGTAAGGCACTAAAGAGCAGAAAATGCAAAGCTTGATAATGACTCATGGCAAAGAAATAAATCACAACATGAACTCAATAACTCAAAACATGAAATCATCCAATTCATTCATTAGGAATATGTTGAAATAGCTTGAGGAAAGGACAAGTTTAGTGCAATTGAGGTTCTCCTAAGTAAACAATCATCTTACAATATTACAAAGAATCTCATCCATGGCTAGAAGTTTATTAGAACACAATTGAAAGAGACTATTTGTAGCACAATAATATTTATACTCTAAATTAACTTGTAATGCTAAGATTAGTCCATTCTGCAGCTCAGCTTGTCACTACTAAATCTCATTCAAAAGTTAGAGATTTTCTAGAATAGTTTTGGGAAAAAGGCTTATTTGTGAAATTGAAAAAGATTGCAGAAAAATCAAGGCCTTAAACTAATATCACTAATTCATTCTTGTCCATATGATGATGCATTAATAGAAATTCAGAACAAGATTAGTTTGTAAACAATGAAGGCCGTGAAGTCTAATTTTGACAGTCAACACAACTTAAAGAACAATGAATGACACTGAACTAGAATGCAATTGATCAAACTTGAAACACAATGACCACAAATAAACTAAAATGCCATTAACCTAACTTGAAATATAGTGAACTGGAACTGAACTAGAATGCTACTAATCTAAATTGAAATGCAGTGAATTAAAACTGAACTAGAGTGCCATTATCAAACTTGAAATATAGTGACAGAATTAAACTAGAATGAAATCTACCTCCGGAGTGCTACAACTAGACTAAAGATGCAAATAATCACTGAAATGTTTCAGCTCTGTCTCATTCGGAATTAGTGATATTTTGGAATAGTTTGTAGAATAGGACTGGCTGCAACATGTTACGTAAATGAGCATGAAAGCATAAAATTCAACAAAATACAACAAAGCTCTAAAACACCACAACTATGTGTCATCCGAAGTTAGTGATATTTTGGAAGAGTTTATAAGATCATGAATAGCTGTAACAACTGATGTAATTGAGCATAAAAAAATGAAATGCAACTACTCCTAAAATACTACAGTTATACCTCATCCAATATTAGTGATATTTTGGAATAATTTGTGAAAACAAGACTAAACTGTAGTATCCAATGCAAGTGAATATAAAACGCAAAGTTCAAAAAATTGATTAAACTAAGAATGAAACGAGGCTAATGTACTTATCTAAACCATATGAACAAAGCTTCTCAGGTAGAAGGGGCCCTCTACCACTGGATTAGCACGCAAATCTACTGAAGATTGACTCAGCTCTTGCAATAAAGTGATGCTTCTTTCATTAAAAGAGAAATTCTTCAAAACAGAGTTTTTACGGTCTTCTGAGATCTAGCAATAAAACATAAATCTAGCTAACAGTTTCTCGGTCTCCCAAGTCATACTTATAATGAAATTACATAACTACTCCTTAGAAAAATAGGGATAATTTTCTTTCCCACTTCTAATAAAATTAGAACTCTTATTAATAGTCTTTTTCTTTACTGCGAACATCTGTAGAGTCTGTGTTTTGATAGGAAACTGCTTCTCTTCTACGTGCATAACTGCTTGGAGACTTTAACTCAGACTTCGTGGGGAGCAAGAGATGATGGGGAAGTGTTGTGGATTTCACCCATATGCCTTTTTCTTTGCAGTGACACCTGGAACCTACATAAACATGAGGATAGCTGCAGAACAGATGACTGGCTACGGAATGCCTGTATTCTGTAGCCGAGTCTTAGTAAAAAATTACTACAACAACAAAATCATGAAAACATAGCAAGTTAGTCATTACATAAATTCTTAAAGCAATTTTAATTAATCATATTGATCATTTAAGCCTGTAATTGATGAGGGACAAAGAAAATGAAGTGGAATGTGGTGAAAGAGAAGAACATCTTTGGGGCTCAACAGATGGATTTTCCAGCTACAATCAAATCAATATCCACCTAGATGATCAACATAAAACAAAATTCATATTTCCCTGGGGCACATTCACTTATAGGAAACTTTCGTTTGGTTTAAAGAACTCTGGGGAAACTTTTCAGAGAGAAATGGATTATTCTTTCAATGAAATCAAGCACATTGTTCAACCATATCTAGATGATTTACCAACTCATTCACGAAATCGAACTGATCACCTGATACATTTGAGAGCTATTTTCTTACGCTACCGACACTAAAAAATACACCTCAATCCACATAAATGTGTGCTTTGTGTTGGTTATGGTCATTTGCTTGGATTCGTAGTCCTAAAAGAAGGAATTTGAATTGACCCATTGAAGGTTCAGGCCATTCTTGATTTTCTTGCACCATCAAACTTACTTCAGATATAGAAACTTCAAGGAAAGGCTAACTTCCTAAGGATTTTCATTCCAAATTACGCCAAAATGGCTAAAGGATTTACTCGACCCTTGAAAAAGGGGGTTCCCTTCCATTGGGACCAAGTTGTGAAAGCTTCTTTTGATGTTGTCAAGGACACTCTTGTCCAAGCGTCATTAATGTATCCCCTAATTATCAAAATGATTATTTCCAATATATTGTCACGGCCGAAACGACCATTGCTATGGTATTGGTCCAAGTAGAAGACGGAATTGAACATTCGATCTATTATTTGAGTCATAATCTCAATGATATGGAAGTTTAGTACTCGTATGTAGAAAATCTTTCCTTGGCAGCTATTCAAGTTGTCCAAAGATTTCGCCATTACATCCTGCTCCGAAAAACAACTATTGTTTTGGATTGCAACCCCATGACTTATATCTTATCATGTCAATTGTTGGGGGGGGGGGGGGGAATATTCAAAATGGATTGTCATTTTGCAGGAATTTGATTTGGAATTTATCAAATCCAAGTCAAAGAAGTCTTTAGTTTTGGCTGAGCTTCTATGTGACCTTCCCTCTGATAGTACTGCAACTACGTCAGAACCATCAATTCCTGACAAGTCTCTGTTTCTGATCAGATCATTTGATCCTTGGTATGGGGACTTCATCATTTATCTCCAAACCCAAACTTTTAGACCTAATACCTCTCGCTCTGAACAACGACGTATTCGATACCAAGCCAAATATTATCTGATTGTCGGCGATACACTTTATCGTCATGGTGTTGATACCATTTTAAGGAGGTGCCTCACTCATGAGGAGGTTGAAAAAGTGTTAAATGATTGTCATGTTGGGGCTTATGGTGGAAATTTATCTGGATATGATACTGCGTAGAAGATACTCTGCGTCAGTTACTTTTGGCCTACTATTTTTCGAGACTGCATCCTCACAGTTAGAAGTTGTCATGCGTGCCATATTTTTTTTCGTAAGATCCACAAACTGCCAGTGCCAATACATCTTGTTGTCTCTGCGGGACCATTTATGAAATGGGGTATTGAATTCATGACTTATAACCCTCGCTCGTCTGGGGGGCATGGTTATATTATTTTCGTAGTCAATTATTTTACCAAATAGGACGAAGCAATGCCTACATTCAACAACACATGACATATAGATGCATTGTTTTTCTTTAATCATGTTAGTGCACGGTTTGGGGTCCCATAGGCTATAGTTACAAATCATGGGAAGAATTTTCGCAACCACATGATTTCTGAATTGAATGCCAAGTTAGGATTGTCACATGATAATTCTACTCCTTATTATCTAAAATCAAATGGATAAGTTGAGGCT
Organism: Pinus albicaulis; assembly: GCA_034641835.2. Lineage (NCBI taxonomy): Eukaryota > Viridiplantae > Streptophyta > Pinopsida > Pinales > Pinaceae > Pinus > Pinus albicaulis. The sequence goes on along the minus strand of CM076575.1, from coordinate 1,278,773,224 downwards.
ATTAACAAAATTCTTAAACAAATGCTTCAACGAATGATAGGAGTTCGTAAAAGAAACTGGCATTTTATCCTATAATCTGCCTTGTGGGCGTATTGAACCTCGGTGAGAAACTCGACCAGATTTACTCCTTTTCAATTGTTGTATGTTTTAGAAGCTATCTTACCAATATAATGCGAAATATCATCGTTAAAACTCACAATAGACTTGCTACCTGACACCTCAGAAGAAGAAGTGTGTCTCCTTAACCTCATCCATCTTGATGAAACACGTTGTGAAGCCCAATTGGCCAACGAAGCACATAAAAGACGTATAAAGGTGCAATACGACAAAAATGTCCAGCCTCGCATTTTCTCAGAGGGCAACTTGTTCCTCATTTATGATCAAGAAGCTGATGTAATAGGTACAGGGAAATTTGAGCCATTATGGCATGGCCCCTATATTTTCAAAAGAGTTCTTGCTAAGGGTGCCTATGAGTTAGTTGATTACGATGGATTTCCATTGGCATAGCCTAGAAATGGGTTGTATTTGAAACGTTACTATGCTTAATCATGAGCGTAGTAATTTTTTGTATTATATTGTATATATGTTGTTGATTTGCATTCACTATATTAAATTGTTTTTAGAGTTTTCTTCACATTAGTAATCCTCTTTACATTTCATCGCAGATGTTTGAATCTTTAGAACCATTTTTTGGATATGCTGATGGTTCTAGTCGTAGTATGTAGAATCTATCCTCTGCAGCATGGGCCATTTTCGCTCTGAACGACGAGTTAGTGAGTTTTCAAGGGATTTGTATTGGTAGATCGAAGAAAAATATCGTTGAGTATAGCACATTGATCGAACTTCTCTCTGATGCCATTTCATTTGGTATTGACCGCATAATCATAAGGTTAGACTCACAATTTTTGGTATTACAACTCACTAGTATTTGTACTATTAGAAATCCAACACTTCTTAGATTGTTCCTAAGAGCTAGACTTTTGGAAAGACATTTTGATTTTATTCAATATCAACACATTTCCAGAAATTTGAACACATTGATTGATTCATTAGCTAATAAAGTTTTAGACAGACATTTGCAACATATGTAAAGAAAAAATTCACATCATTGAAAAGGATTGCACAATAAACATAGGAAAACAATGAAATCATATAGATAGATAGTTATAGGTTTTTACAAAAAAAATTCCCAAGACACATTGGTCATCTGACCTCAAAATGTATGCACAATGTCACAAGAAAACTAGTGGTGCTCGTGGTAACATGCTATAGATTTAGCTATCCAATGAAGTAATCACATCCAACGGTTAGGAACCCCAATAGTGTGTCGCTTCAGTCGCATAGGAATCTCTTCGACCTGGAAATCTAGAATCCCGAAGGTCAAACCTTCTATGTGCTGCTGAAGCTCAGCCAGAGTCTCAACCATATCAAGATCCTGAAGGACTACTCTCCTGACAGCCCTCTCTGCTGGCACATCTGCTTCATGCTCTGGTTCCACTACTGGTTAAACACGACCAACATCTGCATTACATCAAACATTTAGTTTAGTCTTGGGAAAACATAAAAATAAAAAAACATTGTATAAACCTTAGGAAAATTTAAAAAAAAAATGGTCAAAACATTCTTACCAATTGCACCCCACTGAGCACCTTCTGGTAATGCTAAATTTGGATCTCCTCAGAAATCAATGCCTGCGTATGCGTACTCATCGATGGCGATGATTTTTCGCTAGAACAAGGCAAAGAATGCACTAGAGAACATAATAGTCGATTGGTCTGCATGCTGACCCATGAGTTCTACCAATATCTGCATTCGAGGATCTCTAGGACTAGCTACATCTAGTGTCACATGTTGTGGCTGCATCATTGGAATCTGTTATAAGGATTGAACCATAACTGAAATTTTTCTTCCTTCCTCCCTTTGATTTATTTAGTTGTTCCTTTATCTAAGATAGAACAGCTTCATACTAGTTGAATATTGTTGGCTCCATATACTCTAGCACATACTGCATATACGATCTATTCACTACATGTAGTGTAACAGTGCCAGCAAGTTTAGCGATCGTGAAAAGGATAGTTCTCAAAGAAAAATATCGGACATGTCGAATGTTTATTTTTCCATCTTTTCTAGGTTCTACCCATGGATAGCAATGTTGTAGAATATAATCCCTCACCATCTCTCCGCCAACAGTATACCCTGAGAGTGAAATGGGAAAACCTCTCCTCGACAAACCTGTGAGAAAATATACATCCTCAATTGTTATGGGAACCACTTGGTTCTTAATATGAAATGCATCTATCGCCAGATACCATGCTCAAACTAAGAACTCCAAGAGTTCTATTTGTTGCCTCATTCTCAACAACTTGAAATACCTAAGCAGTCCACAATCTCCCAGGGCTCTTACTGTACCCAGATCGTTTAAGGAAATCATATATTTTTCTTCATGTTCTCTTTCCATCCATGTAATCGTCATTATAATCCGATAGAAACCTGAAATGCAACCATAAGATCCATTAGGTTCCATTCATTGCAAAAAACTAGGAAAATTTTGGGTATAATGAGAAAATAAAAAACTTAGACTGCGCCCAACGCACTCCCTAACAAGAGACAGTGCATTGCACATGCAAGTACCCTTCACTATACCTGCTATGCAATGCATTTTTCGACATTCAGGGGTGTGTTGCCCTCACTTTGGAAACAATTTACCCCAGGGGTCTTAAAACCCTAAAATTTGCAGAAATTAGAGATGAAATGAATACCAAAGGAAAGAGGAGGTTCATGGCACTAACCTGGATCAAATGGCGACGAAATCCATCCATAGAAACGATCGCAATCAGTAGATGAAGTTCGGGGGAAAAATCAGGTTCAGAGCTCCAAAATGCAAATGGTAACTATGGAATGGTAAAAATGAATAGTGAAAATAATTTAATAGTCATTAATTATTTGCAAGTTAAATTTATTGCTATGACTATAGTTTTATTATGTTTTTATCATGAAATAGGTATTTTTAATCCATTTGATGTTGTTCTGAACAGGAAATACAACTAATGAACAAATTAGTAATGCAGATCTATTCAAGAATGACTTGACCACAAAGCATACTTTTTCTCCTTATTTTTCGAGCTTTGTTAAAAATGAAAAAGGATTTGAAGCGCACTTTTATCTCTTTTTCAAGCTTTGATAACTATGAAAAAGGAACCCCTGGAGTCTTCTTTTAGCTCTTTTCAGACTCTGATAATGTGAAAAGATTTTCGAGCACATGTATTTTCGAGCTCATAAAAGTAAATGAATTGATATCTACTCAGTATAAGTTTAACCCTTTTCAGGACTGAGATAGATTATTTACGAAAAAGGAATACCTTGGTTAAACATGACCAAAGAGGTTCTCTCAGATATTGTTTTACACTTTTTCAGGTTTGAGTGACAAATTTATGAAAAATTACTTATGGAGTTTTCTTTCGTCCTCTTTTTCAAACTCTCTAAATATGAAAAAGGATCAGGCTATCACTGTCGTTACGCTCGTTAAAACATAAAATAGCGACGGGCTTGTCGATCATGGAAAGAATCAAGTTTCATTCATCACTAGACTCATTAAATTATTAAATAGCAATAATTTATTCACCCAAAGGGTTGAATTATAGATCAAGAAAATTTTAGCCTCCTCAAGCTTGTTAAAAAATAAAGAGGTACTGGTCGACAAATGACCAGGGAAAATTTTTGAAAAGTGAGAAAAATTTCTTTATGGTAGCAAGTCGCTCTTGAACATGACACTTCCTTCACTCCATGTCTGTGAATGTTTGGGTTGGGTAATCATCTTGACAGTTCATTCATACCTATGGTTCATCATACCTTCACTTCAGTTTTGGGTCAATGTTGCCAACTCATCACAGTGTCGCCAATATGTTCAAGATAAGTCATCTAGTGAATAAAATCATCCTTCTACAATACTCGTAAACCTTCATTCTCATGAATGTCATCCCTGAAAATTGCTATATCAATTCATACCTTTGTCTTCGAAATTAGTAACTCCAGTTTCGAAATAAGGTGACTTCCTGTCAACGAAAAATAAATATCAAGGAAGTTCACTTAAAAACATCATATTCCAGTACCATGAGGCTTGTTAAAGCATCAACAAGATCCTCGCTTATGGACCTCTGACCGAAAGATTTTGTTTGGCATTTGACATCAAATCATCTATTCATGCATTAAAAAACTTACTGCAGTACCTTGAGGGCCATTTTCATTAATGGTGGTTCTCTCACATTTGTTAACAGCTCACATCATTGGTTGGTAATCAAATCATGTCTTTCCATGTTCGACGACAAATTATATATTTGCATGGCTAGAATTGTACCCGAATGATCGAGTGAATGAGATAAGAAGACCTCAGATCTAATTTCAGCCATCTGGGCTATTGTGGATCATCTGCATATCCTTTTAATTTTATATTAAAAATACAAAAAAATTTGAAATTGAAAGAAAAGCAAATATGTTAAAGTATTATAGTTTTATACTTTGGCATAAAAAGAAAATGTTTTTAGTTTGATGTATTAAAGTTTAACTATTTTAAACTTTGTACAAGTGGGTTTTGTATCAAAATATTAAAGGTCGATCAATTAAATCGGCAGAGAGTGCTGATATTCAAAGATTGAATCGGATGACCCAACCCACGGGCACTACTAGCACGATAGCTAATGAAATGGGTGCCTCCATAGTTGATCGGGTTGACTGCGGAGGCGATGAAGATCAACAGTGGATATTGACTGTGGGGGCACCACCCGGAGTTTTCATCCATACCACGAGACCCCCCGCAGTGACATCATATGCTGAATGGAGAACAGTTGTTTTTTGTGTCAAATCAGTCCAACGATTAAGTGACATGTTGCGTAGGAATTTAACACAAAATCCATGCCATCTATTTAGGGTTGTTTTTCATTTCATTTTCAAAATACTTTGCAATTTGTTGTGTTTTCACCTATTTCGTTCTTCCGTCACCTTTCTATTTTAGTCACCTTGCAAGAGTATTCCTTCAGCACCTTTTCTAATCATGGCTAAAAGATCTTCTTTTTTTGGTTCATCAAGCCACACTCTCATGGATAATGAGAGAGACATTCAAGATAGTGTGTCTTCAGTAATTCATCTTCCATTCTATCAACAAGTTGTATTGAATAATGATAATTCCCCTGTCTAGTCCACCATGAAAAAATCCGGGGTGCTTTTTGCATGCATCCCAAAGACACATTTATTCCCAGAGTTTGTTTATTGGTTGGTTTCTGCATTGTATCCCAGAAAATTCTTTGTGATGAATTCCTAAGGGGAAAATGTTCTGCAGGTGTCTAACCAATTAATCCGCCAAGCCTTGTGTTTTCCTGAAGCCGAATCATCAGTTCAATTTTCAGAAGATTCACTGGTTACTTACTATGAAAGCCTTGTAGGAGAAGAGTTCAATCAGTTTGTGTTTCATTTGAAGCCCAATATGAAGCAGTTTCAGCCAGAATGTGGAGAATTTTCTATGGGAGTTTTCAACGAAGACACTCAACTCGTATTAAGCATTATTGCTAAAATATTGGGCAAAGAAGATGACGTTATAGTGGACAGGTCAGTCCTAGGAATGTTCGCCATGATGATGAAGCCAGGAATGGTCCTGGATATTCCATCCTTTTGGCAAGAAGCAGTCAACTCGCAGTTGATGAGTCTTTCACTGACAGGTTCTTTTAAATTTCCCTCACTGATTGTCTACTTATTTTTATACCAAAATGTTGAATAATTCATGCAGTTAGGTCTAAATATAATGGATGTATACAAGAAAAGACAGTCAATTGTATTCTGGACAAATATAATCAGAAGGGAGAAAAATGAAGAGGGGTTATTTGATTTTTCTAGTCAGTATATGCCCATTGCATATAAAATATTGAATGGAGTTCATCCCCCTTTGTTTTTAACCCAAAGCCCAGGAGTTTCTACATTTAGGAACTAGCTGTAAATTTGGGGACTGGTTTTTATTTGAATAATATTTCATAAATAAGGTTGTATGGAGAAAATGTTGAACCTTACAGGCTCCCAACGTTGTACCAATGAGGCTTTTCGCCTTAGAATTTATCATACATAGCCTGAATGTGGATCATGTGCACTTTGTCCCTATGAATAAAATTCATATGTATAAATTTCGTATGAGTGTGGAACCTTTCATAGTTAATATGAAGCAGGCGTTTGAGAAAGTAACAAAATTTTTGGAGGAAACACATATGCTACTAGGAGAAAAAAGGGCTTATGATCCCCATGGTATAATTTCATAGAGAAGAATTGAGAACGGATATTCAAATTTCATTCATGAAAGTAGGCCTGAGCAGGAAAAGGTGGCAAACAAAGGTGAAATAAGTTCAGTAAATACAAGCATTCAAACTCCTATTATAACTGAGAAAAAAAATAAAAGAGGTAAAGAAGATGTTATTGAATTGGATGATGAGGCACCGAGAGGTGAGAAGAGGACAAAATTTGCTGAGGATCATTCCTCTAATTCACCTAGTTTTTTCCTTGCATTTGGGTGAAGAGAAGAATGCTCCCTCTTCCCCTGGAGGTCATGAATCCTCTCATGAACAAGTACCCTTAATCAAACAAGTGTTTTCGCAAATTGAGGAGAGAAATCAAAGAATGAAGGCCAGCATGGAGGCCCAAGCAGAACATCAGGTTACTACCGATCAGACAAGGCTGTTGACTGTAATGGATCTTGAAAAAGATAAATTTAGGATTTCTCTGTCACATCCCATAGGAATGTCAATTGGGTCCTCAAACAGTTTTAATACTGTAAATGTGACTATGGATGTTAAAAAGATTCCACTAATGGAAAAAATGAATTTGCATATGCAGACTAGGCAATTGATTGTTAATGATCTCACAAAGACAAATGCAATGGCAGTTAAAGCTAAAAACATGTTAGAGAAAGATATCAAACAGTTGATGCTGGAAAATGCCAATTCAAGAGCCTTAACAGTCCAAAATGAAGAGTTGAAGAAGATTATTGTTAATATTGGTGTAGACCCTAGTGACAAGACTGTTGTGAAAAAATTCTTGCAAAGTGTTGAAGTAGAGATATCTACATTAAGGAAGAAATTGAGGTTACCTACTGGTGAACACTCAATGGCTGCAGAGGTAGAGAAGGAAAAAGAGAAGTTGTTGTAACAACTTATGCAGAAGGATGAATAACTTTCCAAAGTGAAGTAGACTGCAATTTCTTTACAAAATCACATTGACAATCATAACTGTACTTTTGTTTTTCCTACAGGTGATGTAGATCCTCAAAAAAAAATTATTCAATTAAATATTGAGTTGCAGATGGCTGAAAGAGATAGAAAAAAGGCTCAAACAGATTTGGAAACTGCTACAAAATTGATGAAGGTCTTAGAGAATGAAGAAGATAAGTACAAAATGGATTTCAGAAATGCTGAAGCTGAGATCAAGAATCTCCAAGAAAGAATGAAAGGTAATGTGTCATTAATACAAGATAAGGATATCCTTTGGACTGATATCATCTCATAAATGAAGTCAAATTACTGCTTCCTGATGATTATTGCAAAAGAAAAAAGCCTTATTGTGGAGTGTGAAGAACCGATTATGTCCGATAAGCAGAAATGGATTAACAGAGCAATTTGGGCCAAAAGATTTATTGACTATATCAATTCCAAATCAGATCAAGAATTAGAGGAGAATGATATGCAGGATAGAATTTTGTATGCACTACAAATTAATAAAATGATTATCATGAATGATCTCAGAAAGGGTGCAGAAAAGAAATTAATAGAAATCAAAGAAGCAATAAGTGAATTTGATAAATCTTTTGATAAAATGACAAGGGTAGGCCTGCCATCATGTTGGGGAGCTAAAGGGAATCCTCTGCCATAGAGCTCTTATGAGAATTTACTGGTGATGAAAAAAAGCAAGATTGACAACAGGCATGAGAAGAATCAGTTGCTTAAAGGAGAGACAATGGTCAACTTCTGACAAAGAAATTTTCAACTCTTGTGGACGGTAAAAACTCTTTTCTCTGAAAGGCCATCTTATGACCAAATTATTGCATTCAGATTGGAGTATCACAATCTGACACATTCATCCATGACGAAGGTAGAAATATGGAAAAAGTGCAGAGCTTGGACTACTGACTTGCCAAAGGGATCGGCGACAAAGAAAGAGAAATCAGTTGATCAAGGAAAAGAAGCCACTTCATCAGCAATTCCTATAGATTAGGATATTTACTTTATGTTATTTTCTGAAGTCAATGAAATTGTAAAAAGACATTTTCAAGGCATGTGATAGACAACCTTCGAATTCATGAAGTAGTTTTGGTAGTTAGAATTGGTTACAGTAGTTCCAAACTACTTTTTATTGTATTTAATGTAATTTCCAAGAGGAAGGAAGGGTTTGAGTTTTGGACCTTCAAAGCCTACTTTTTGTACTCAGAGATTGACAAGTTAATGAATGAGTATGCAAGTTTCTATCATTTTGTTAATGTTGAAATGTATTCTCAGTTTATGTTATGTTTTTCCATCTATGAACAAAACAAAGTTATGAGTAGCCGACCTCTTTATACTTATGTATTTCAGAGTTAAAAAACCTTAATTTGCGCTCCTCTGTTTTAAATATTTATTCATATACTTCTTCTGGATTTTGAAATGATATTTTATGTATAAAACAACATATCAGTTTGAAGTTCTCCCTTCTGTTTCTTGTAATTATTTCGTTCAACGTTGGCTAAAGATAGCATTGCAGAATGTTCATATATTTGATATTTAAGGGTTTGATTTTTAATATTTGAGGATTGATAAGAAAGAGACAAATATATACATTCGTGACATAATCAGATAGATTTCTTAACCACTGATTCCTTATCATAGCTAAGGGATTGTCTCTTAAGGTACAACATTAATTAGCGCCATTGCCGGGGAGCGAAGATTCGAAGTTTTCCATGGGTTTTTTTCATATTTCCTCTAGTTTTTCAGAGAGGAGGAAATACTAAGCTATGCTTCTATAAAATAATTCTGGCTCCTAAGAGGCCTCACACGAGGTAAGATACCTCTCAACAAAAAGCTCTTGTTTTGTCTGATCCAGAAAATCTAGTTTCAAAGAAGGGCCGAAAAACAAAAATATTTTCTACACCTGATGCCACACTGCTTGCACCAGGCAGTAGTTAACATACTTTTTCATCCAAGGATACTTCTTAGAAACTCATTTTCTCAGAAAAAGAAACCTCACGTTCACCCATTCATTTCCAAGAACCAACATTAGAAGAACAATCTTTTGAGTTTGTATCATTTCCTCTTACAGAAACTCAACCTCATACAGTTTCCAGTTCTTATTCTATTGTTCATACACCTACCCCTATTCATTTGTTCCACCCCATTCATTCACATCTACAACTAGTATCCATTTTACCCCCACTCAAGGAGTAATGAATCAGGGCATAAACATGGCAGCCCCTGCTTTCTTGATGAATAGATATGCACCATTAAATCTTACCCAAAAAATGAATGCAATGACTTAGGAGTATCTCAAGTTTCTCCCTAGATTTACTGGTGAAGATGAAATAACTGCAGAACAACATTTTCCCTTGTTCTGCACATTTGCTGAAAATTTTAATGTAGAACATCTAGATGTTGTGATGAGACTTTTTGTGCAGTCTCTAAGTAGAGAGGAAAGAAAATGGTTCAAAGGATTACCAAATGGTTCAATAAATGATTGGGATGAATTAGAAAGACATTTCATCCAAAGATGGGGAGAAAAAAGGGACCATGGTTATTCTTTAACAGAATTCAATGCAATAAAGAAGAAATCAAATGAAAATATGAATGATTTTGTCAAAAGGTTTAATAAGTTGTATACTAGTTTTCCCCTGGAAATGAAACCTCCTCCTATTGGAGCAAGGGTTGTTTTTGCTGGAGAATTTGAGTGGATTTTAGTTTTACATTGAGAGAAAGAAGATCCCCCACCCTTGAATAGATTCAAACTGATGCCTTAGAGATTGAGGCAAATATGTCTGTTGTTGGGAAAGTTCGAGATAAAGAAAAAGCCAAAGAAGAAGCCTCATCTCAAGATCAGAGGATCGATGATATGACTAAGGTTATAAAAAATTTGTCTAACAAATTAGTAAAGATGGAAATAGACAACAATAAACCTGCAAAACAAAACAGAGGGTTTTTTAATCCCCAGCTCATAAAATAACCCCTGTAGATTTTGCAAAGAGAAAGAAATGATCAAGATCAAGTGCAATCACCTTTACATATAGAGGTAGCACCATCACGTTCTATTGATGATAATGAAAAGGAATATTACGATCAAATTTATGCTGTGTATATGGAGGATGGTGAATCAAAAGAAGAAATTGAGAAAGAATATGAAGAGGAAAGTAAAAAAACTGATATCTCATTTAATCAAGAAGAAAAGGATGATTACTGTAAACAGTTTATTGATTTTATGCAATCAGAATTGCATAAAAAATATGATTTGAGGTCAAAGAAGAGATTGAGAACTCAAGATGATGAAGAGAAATAATCAAAATCAGTACCTACTCCAATGGCGACTCCACTACAGAAGAACCAAATTAAAAAATCAGACAAGGGGAAACAACCCATAAATCAAGATAAAGAAAAAGAAAAACAACAAGATGATGATTCCCAAATAAAACATAATGATCATAATATGTTGGAGAAGATTGTTACTATTTCTGATCAAACTGCAAATTCAAACAGAAACCAAGAAGAACATGAAAATTTGACAAAACAAAATCAAACTTTCAGTTTGTCAAAAGAGTTAGAAAAAGTGAAGATTCAAGTACCACTTCTCGAGTTGGCAAAAACCCCTGGTTATAAGAAGGAAATTGTAGAGTTTATTAATTTATCTCAGTCTGACGAGGTGGTGATATAGTGAACCTGCAAGAGGAGAAAATAGTGGTTACTTTTGGACCTCATGTTGAAGAGGTAGATTCTTCTGTTCCACCATTTTATATATCAGTTCTGCTACATGATTTAATTTTACATAATTGTATGCTAGATTATGGTGCATCACATAATCTAATGCCACTATGTGTGATGAAAGAGTTAAATTTGAAAATTATCAAGCCATATAGAGACCTTTATTCATTTGATTAAAAAAGGGTAAAGTGTGTGGGTCTTATCAAAGATATGGTTGTTTCATTAGCCCAAATTCCAACTAAGAGTGTTATGATGGATGTGGTAGTAGTAGATATTCCAACCAGATTTGGTATGTTGTTGTCTAGATCTTGTGGGGGAAAACTTGGAGGAGTTTTGAAATTAGATTTCACATATGCCATCATTCCTATTTTTAATGGGGAGGAAAAGAGGTTATACAGAGAAATCAGATTTTTGAAAAATATTACCAAGAAAGATGCAGGTAATTCCCCCATTTATGGTCAAGATAAGGAGGATCTCTCTTGTTTCATGTTGCATGAAGATGCAGAATTTGCTGAAGATTCACAAAAGAAGCTCCCTTCAGCCATTTTACATAAGGAGCTGCAATCAGATAAGCTTTGGAAGTGTTATTTCGATGGTGCATTTTCAAACGAGGGCACCAGAGCTGGATTCATATTTGTATCTCCTGAAGGTAACCTTGTACCTTTTTCTTTCAAACTAGAATTTGAATCCACTAATAATGTAGCTGAATACGAAGCATTGATTTTAAGTCGGCAAACTACTAAAAAGATGGGAATTGAGTCTATCTTTGTTTTTGGTGATTATGAATTAATCATAAGGAAAATTAAAAATTGGTGTCAGACTAAGCATCCCAGATTGAGGTCCTATAGAAACGAGGTATGGGATCTAATTGAAAATTATTTTGAGGCCTTTAATTTACAGTTTATTCCAAGAGAGGAGAATAGAATGGCGGATTCGTTAGCAGTTGTAGCTAGTACATTCAAACCACCAATCAATCCAAGGTTTAGATATGAAATTGAGTTGAGACATCGGCCTTCAATTCCTGATAATGTAAGACATTGACAAGTATTTGAGGATGATGAGCAGATTAATCAGTTCTTGACGATGATTGGAAATTTTGAAGACAATCAAGTGCATGAAAGTGATCAAAGTGAAATGTATAAAAATCTGAAGCAGACAATTGGAGACTAGAAGATAATTCAGTTGAAAGATAATATTTTTCCCAGATGTTTAGTACCTCTTGAAAGACTTTTTGTTGCTAACGATGTGGCAGTAAACCAGAAAAAGGTAGCCCAAGATGGAGAAATGGAGGACTGTAATTTAGGAACTCAACATGAGCCTAAAATGGTCAAACTATTCAAAGGAGTTCCAAAGGAATACAAAGAAAGGTATGTAGATATTTTCAAGCAGTTTACGGATGTATTTGCATGGTCATATGAAGATCTGAAAACTTATGATAAAAGTATTATTCAGCATAAAATTCCATTGAAAGATGGGATTAAGCCTCATAGACAGAAGCTCAGGAAAATTAACCCATTATTGTTGGCTCCAATTGAAAAAGAGGTAAAGAAACTTTTACAAGAAAATATTATAGTTCCTCTAAGATATTCAGATTGGGTTTCCAATCTTGTACTAGTCAGGAAGAAAAATGGAGAGATAAGATTTTGTGTAGATTTTAGAAACTTGAACAGAGCTTCACTGAAGGATAATTATCCTTTGCCAAAGATGGAATTTTTCTTGCGGAAAGTAACTAGAGCATACAAGTTATCCATGGTTGACGTTTTTTCCGGGTATAATTAGGTTGTTGTGGAGAAGGAAGATCAAAGGAAAACTGCTTTCACTACACCCTGGGGAACATTCATGTATGCCAGGATGCCATTCGACCTCATGAATGCAGGAGCTACTTTCCAAAGGGCAATGGATATTGTGTTTTTAGGGGACAAATTTGTAGTTATTTATCTTGATGATGTTACAATTTTTTCAAGTTCTGATGATGAACACCTACAACATTTGGAGAAAGTCTTTTTAAAATGCAGGAAATATGGATTATCATTGAATCCTAAAAAATCCTTGTTTGCTCTAGAAGAAGGAAAATTGTTGGGCCATATAGTTTCAAAGCAAGGAGTGAAGATTAATCCAAAAAGGGTTGAAGCCATACAGACAATTCCACTACCTCAAAGCAAGAAGGATATTCAAATATTTCTTGGAAAAATCAAATTTCTGAGGAGATTTGTTCCAAATTATGCTGAGATTGTAAGGAAAATAACAAATATGTTGAAAAAGGATGCTGAAGTAAAGTGGGACAAAGATGTAAGGGAATATTTTGGAAGAATTAAAGAAGCTCTCCAAGAAGATACTATTTTAATTAGTCCAGATTACTTGAAGTCGTTTCAAATTTTCTCATTTTCATCCTCCTTTACAATTGCTGTTGTGTTGCTACAAAAAAATGAAGAAGAAAGTGAGCAGCCTATAGTGTTTTTAGCAAAGTTCTTCGAGATGCGGAACTGAAGTATAATATCTTGGAGAAACAAGTATATGCTCTAGTTAAATCATTGAATACTTTTAGAACCTATATACTTCATTCTCAAATTGTAGCATACGTGCCTAATTCTGCTGTAGAGGATGTATTAGTACAGAGCGATGTTGAAGTGAAAAGAGGGAAATGGATTGCTAAAATCTAAGAATATGATTTGGTTATCAAACCAACAAAGCTATTCAAAGGACTAGAACTGGCTAAATTGCTAACAAAATCTAATTTCCAAGCTTTAGGAATCAGTTTACTTGCACCTATAGAAGAAGTCTCTGAAGAAGCGAATCCCATTCAGACAAAAGAAGCAATTAAATATAAATTCCTCTGTTAAAACTGGTATAAAGATATTATTCATTATTTATGTTTCCTTTATTGTCCACCTTCAATTAACAGAGCTAGGTACGAAGCCTTGAAACTTAAAGCTCAACCTTATGTTATCTTTGAAGCTAAGTTGTATTGGAAAGATCCTGCTAGTTTGTTGTTGTTATGTCTAACAGAAGAGGAAACCAGAGAAGTGATAAAAGAGTATCATGAGTGCTTATGTGGAGGTCATTACAGTTGGAAAGTAACTGCTCATAAGATTCTTAAATCAGGTTTTTATTGGCCCTCTTTATTTGCGAACATATACAGGACTGTTAGAAGTTGTAAACAATGCCAGTTGTTTGCAGAAAAGAAAAGGTTAGCTCCTTTACCTCTTCTTCGTGTTTTTGTTGAAGAACCTTTCAGACAATGGGGATTGGATTTCATTGGGGAAATAAATCCACCATCAAGTGGGAAATTTAAATGGATTTTGACTGCAACAAATTATTTTACAAAATGGGTAGAGGCAGTCCCTTCCAGAAGAGCAAATGATTTGGTTGTAATGAAATTTTTGGAAGAAAATATTTTTAGCAAATTTGGATGTCCAATGAAGATTGTGATAGATAATGCTCAAGTTTTCAACTCAGTTAGGTTTATAAACTTATGTCAAACTTATAATGTGCAGGGAAAATTTTAAGAACCCCCCTAAATTTATATATATAATAAATAAGCGAATCCCCATGATACATAGGAAAAATGGAAGGCGATTTTATTAATAATATAATATGTATATATAATTTTTTGGCGAATCTCTCACGAGATTATATTATCTTGTAAAAACATGGTGAATCACTACTACAAAATGGTGAACTGTTGTCTAGTGGAGTTCAGGTTGTTAGTTCCAATGAAGATATGGTAGTTGAACCAAGAGTAGAAGGAAGAGAACCACCGAGACCAAGCATGGCACATGGTGACTCATGAGGGAAGTAGTTCTTGTGCAGTTTGGAAAACGCATTCTTCTAGTTCTACTAAGCGTAGTGTTGTTTCTCATGCTACTACTAGCACTGATATTGAGGTTGGAGAGGAGTTTCAACAAATTGGGATCTTTGCAGATCATTTTGTTTCAACAATCCTCCAACACAAAGGCCCATGCCTCTGCCGATTTCTTCAATAAGCAGAATAAGTAGAAAAAAAATTAAAACACTAATAACTAATGAACAGAGTCAATACGACAATCCCAACGCACCTCCAAACTGACAGTTGTGCCTCACTGTCTGCTACGCACATCCAAACCGACTCAGCTCATGGCAGAATTTGCTCATGGGAATGGATCGGGGAATTCGAGGGGGCAGTATCATAAATTCATGAAGCTCAATTCATCCCTCCACAGTCCAATGCAAAAATGGAGGTCGACTCTCCTCCATGCATATAATAACCAACAGGCACCATCAGTTACACAACTATTACACAATCTAGGCCTCTCACAAGTTTGACCGGCGACGGTGCTTGACTAAAAACTTTAAAAATAAAAGTTTGACCAGGCAAAGTAGTATTCAAATTTTTATATTGTAATTAAAGAATTCAACATCCCAATATATAAAAATACCATCAAATGAACAGTATGCACTCCACTCATAAAACAATTCAGGATAAGAGAAACTATAACTTCTCATTCCATTCATAACACAACTCATGATAAGAGAAAGTGAAACTTCCCATAATGGTAAAACAAAAGGAGGAACTTTAATAATGATAAAACAATTCCAAAGTGTAGGGTATCCCACTTTTTATTCACACACCAAACAACACATCAACAACTTACTTGCACTTGTCCTTGCCAAAAATCAGGAAATTGATTTTACATCAGAAATTAATGAAAAAAAATGCATATGGTAGAGAGCCTTAGTCACCGGCTAAAATTTTAATGTTGGTCATTATGGAAATCGACTTATTGCCAACTATCCAAACCTTGAAGTAAAAATTACATTATAGCATGTACAAAAATGGATATATTTTGAACATGTAAACTCCCCAAGTTTTCTTGTGCCCCTCATTCATGGCTATTGTTAAGCTGTAACATGGGAAACCCCCCCTTCCCTTACAGTTCGCTGCTTAGGGTTGCACAGTTTCCATATCCAACCATCAATCCAGTCAGCTTCTTATTATTCAAACGTTGTTGGTAGACCGTTGGTTTTTCAAATCTGTTACCAAATTATGAAAAAAATCAAATAAATAATGAATTCATGATTATATTTGGAGAGTATCTATGTATGATTAATTTCATTGTGACATAATAGCTAAAGAAAAAATATCATTAGGTAAGAAACCCAATTTAAATCTTGAAGATACATAATCTTCAGTTATTGCAATAACTGAACAATAATTAATTTCTCTATACCTATTAGGGAACGGTATGAGGTGTGGCAAACCGAGCACGTTTGAAGTCAAATGTAATATTCAAAATTTTATAATATAATACAACTCTTGCTTATTTACAAAAGAAAGAAAAAAACATATTATAATTTCACTATAAAATATCAAATATCAAAATTATGAATTATTTCTTTCATACGCCCCCTTCATAGATTCTAAATCATTGAGTTGTTTACATCTTTAGTCTTTTACACACATTTTTTTTCCAAGAAAAAACTGTGTTTTCTATTTCAAGTGTGAAAGCAAAATATGCATGGAAAAGTCTGCGCTTTCATACAAAACTAATAGTCTAAATACATTGGACTTAACCATTGGATTTACCCCAAATACATACGACATTCATCTTCTACAATCGATATACACTATACATGACAACAAGAGTTACAAGTTGTTGGCAATATGATGCAGAGTGTTGTCCTTGATGGCAACCCACTTGATGAAGATGATGGCAACCTACTTGATGAAGTTGTCCTTAATGCTTGATGAGTTTATTAATGATGTAAATCTGATGTTCTACAAGTAGCTCAGATGTACCAGAGAAAGAAATATCAGTAAGGGCCAGAACAATGATGAAAAGTGTGTGTCACAAAGCATACGCGGGTTTGTTTAGGAGAAGTAGCGTATGCACGCGGAAAAGTACGTGCCAAGTCGCGTATGCCCTTTTGTGCTCCAAATTTAGAATACCAAGGGGTGTTACCATGGTATTGACCCATTGTATTGAGCGCTTGATTATCAATTTGGTCCCGTCCAGGAATACCATCGGAAGTGGTGTGGTTTTGACTCATGGTATTGATGTTGACTAAACCTATATAAGGAGAAGAAGATCATTGTGCAAAGGCGTGCATGTGTCTGGGATTTAAATGAATACTTCACTTTGAAGTTTATCTGAATGGTTGAACTCTTTTCTTAATTGATAGATCTGAATCTATGATGCACCTATGAATATGATGAAGGTTCAAAATCTCTAGATCTGGAAATGATGAATCTCTAGGATGATCTGAAAAGAAGTATTGAAGACCTGGCGCAAATCTGTTGAAGAAATTGAAGAAATCTGGGTAAGTTCATAGATCTGGTCTGTTCTGCAAAGTTTATCTTTTATAGATCTATACGCATGTTCATTTCATAAAAAGCACGTGTATACGCGGATCTGTTTAAAAAAAGACGCGTATGGGCAGTTAGGATTGTTCTGAAAAATGCACAGATGTATATGCAGGTTCACTTCGTGAAAAGCGCGTGTATACGCAGATCTGTTTAAACAAAGGCACGTATGGTATCTGAACTTATAGTTGCTCAAGGTTGAATGTGATTCTGCATATCTATTCTGAATTCTGGGTTATCTTTGATATTCTGGTTACAGTGGTTTCACTGTTCTGTTGGAAGCAATGGGAAAAGTATGATTGTTGATAAGTGAAGGGTTGTATTAAGCTGTTTGATTGAGTTTGAAAATTGATGAAACGTGGTCTGCAGTGGTGCTGAGGGTCGAAGCCTTCAGTCAGGGGGTTGTAGCTCCCTTCTAGGAGAGGCTGGTAAACGAGAGCAGGGGGTCGTATCTCCCTTCCAGGAGAGGCTGGTAAATGAGAGCAGGGGGTCGTAGCTCCCTTCCAAGAGAGGCTGGTAAACGAGTACAGGGGGTTGTAGCTCCCTTCCAGGAGAGGCTGGTAAACGAGAGAAGGTTGTAGCCTTCTGTAGGTGGGTGCCTGCGTGATGGTATGAGTCTGCACCAGTACATGGTTGTAAGAAGTTTTCTTTATAATTAATATTAAAGACTGAGTCGACGGCAGCAGTGGTTTTCTCCCGAATTGGGTTTCCACCTAAAATCCTGGTGTTCATGTGTGATGATTATTCTGTTCTTTCTGCACCTGTTTACTGTTTTCTAAAACATCTGATGAATTACTAATGCAATGATCTAAGTTAAGAATTAAATGCATAATTAGATCTCTGGACATACGCGAGTTCTGTAAAGGATATCCGCGTATATATGCGAGTTGGATTTAGGAAAGTAGCGTATGGGTTTTTAGAAAGGGAAAAGTAAAAAATTTTATTGTCTGCACTAAATACTGATTCACCCCCCCCTCTCAGTATTTTTCCCAACAATTGGTATCAGAGAAGGTCCTTCTGAAAAAGCTTAGCCGCTAGAAGGAAGATCAAGCAAGATGAGCAATCAAGATGGAACAACATCTATCAAGCCTCCGGTCTTTAATGGAAGAAATTTAATCTTCTAGAAAACAAGGATGAGGTCCTATCCTCAGTCTATAGGAACATATGTATGGGCCATTGTTGTAAAAGGATATCAATATCCAGCTACAATACCAGCAGATCTGAATGAAAAGAAGAATTATGAATCAAATGCAAAGTCGGTCAATGCTATAACAGGAAGTTTGACTGAATCTGAATTTTTCAAAGTCATGCAGCTAAATACAGCAAAGGAAATGTGGTACAAAATCATTCTAAGTTATGAAGGTGATGCAAAGGTAAAAAGTGCAAAACTCCAAACTCTCAGAATTGAATATGAAAATTTGAAGATGCATAGTGATGAGAGTATTGCCAGTTTCTTTTTATGTGTTGATGATGTTGTAGATCGTATGAAAAATCTGGGAGAAACAACAACCAAATCTACTCTGGTTGAGAAAATTTTAAGATCACTAACAACAAAATTTGAGTCAAAAGTTTCTGCTCTTGAAGAAAAACAGGATCTTCAAAATCTTACTATGGAACAACTTCATGGCATACTAACCGCATATGAAATGAAAAGAGGAGGACCATCTGTAGTCAAAGAGGTTGTCTTCAGAGCTTCTACAAAAGGGAAAGAAGTAAAAGAACCAGAAGGATCAGGATATATCTCAGAAGAAGATGAGGAAAATTTTGTAAAGAAACTCCAACTTGGCATAGGACGATTCAGAGGTAAGCTTCATTTCAAATGTTTTGAGTGTGGAAGAATTGGTCATTATGCTGCTAAGTGTCCTCATAAAGAAACACCTACAAAAGGGAAGGAAGTAGGAAGAAGGAATAAGAGTCGGTTTAACACTAGAAAAAATTATTATATTCATGAAGACATTGATGGGCTATCTGATAGTGAAGAAGAATGTGAACAAGATCTTAGACTATTCATGGCATTTGAATCTAGAGAAGAAAAGGATATTTTTGTAGATGCTCTAGAGGACAATGACTTTCTTGAAGAAAACAATCAACTCAAAATACGCTTAAAAGAAAGTAAAATACTCTTAGAAGAAAGGAAAATAACCATAGAGACTCTGAAAAAGCAGGTTGAAGAAGCAAAGAAACACATTGAGAAATTAGAATGTGAAGTGGTAAGTCTAAGAAAAGATTCTGAGAAAGTAAAAACTTTGAATCTTAGATTTTCTAAAGGATCTGAAACCTTAGATGAGATTATCGGGGTACAACGTTCCCCTCTTATAAATACAGGTCTTGGATATACCGAAGAATCCTCTCAAACTTCAGCACCAAATTATCTAAAAGCAGTTACAACTGGTTTACAAAATTCTGCCACTCAGCAAGGGAATAAATAATCATTGCAGGTAAAGCATGATCATCTCAATTCAAAGAATACTAACAGGAACATCTCTCAAAGAAATACCAATCAACAGGTAAATCCAAGTAGAAGATTTCATGATCGCAGAAATTTCTTCTTCAATGGACAATGTTTCTCATGTCACAATTTTGGTCATAAAGCTGTTCAATGTGTTGCATATAAAACTATCATGACTAGAGAAGAAAGAAAGAAAAGGATTGAATTTGAGAAGAATACCTATAACAAATTTTCTCCTCTTCTAAATGAAGTTGAATGTACTTATTGCAATAACTTTGGGCATGAAGAATCTGAATGCAGGAGCAAAGTTCAGCCAAAAGAGCATTTTCCTTCAAGATCCAAAGTATGGAAAAAGAAGGAATTACAGGTTGAAAATTGTGGCATAGCATTATTCACAGAAGGTGAAGAAAATCAATGGTACATTGATAGTGGATGCTCAAGACACATGACAGGTGAAAAACACAAACTTCTTGCATATAGTGCTCTAGAAAAGGAAAAGAAAGTTACATTTGGAAATGATAATCCTGCTGTAATTAAAGGAAAAGGGTCCGTGTTTCTAAAGGAAAAGGTGAAGGCTAATGATGTCATGTATGCGGATGGCTTAAGGCATAACCTGCTAAGTGTAAGTCAAATGTGTGATCAAGGAACTGAAGTTGTCTTTAGTTCAAAAGAATGTGTGGTTCGTGATCTCGATACAGGAAAAACAATTATAAAAGGGAAAAGAACTCGAAGCAACCTGTATGTATTGAAGAACTGCAAAGAACAATTTTACTTGAGTCAATGTTCAGAAAATTGGCTATGGCATAGAAGGTTCGGGCATCTAAGCTTCTCTCAAATCAACAAGTCAAGCAGACTTAATGTTGTTCGTGGTCTTCCCAATATTACTCTACCTGAAAGTATCATATGCAAATCTTGCCAATTCGGCAAGCAGACCAAAGTGCAATTTAATGCCAAGGAAGGATCATCAAGTAGGCCTCTTGAACTCATTCATACTGACATATGTGGACCTATGAGGAAAAATTCACCTCGTGGTGAACAATACTATATCTTATTTATTGATGATTTCTCTAGAATGTGTTGGATTGGGTTGCTTAAACAAAAAGACGAAGCCTTTGAGAAATTTCAGATCTTCAAGGCTCTGGTTGAAAATGAATTAGATCTAAAACTCAAATGTCTTAGATCTGATCGAGGAGGAGAATATACTTTAGACGAATTCCTTGAATTTTGTGAACAACAAGGCATAAAAAGACAGTTCTCTGTAGTTGGCACTCCACAACAAAATGGCGTAGCAGAAATAATGAATAGAATAGTGCAACAAATGGCTAGAGCTATGCTTGATGATTCTGGAACACCCGACACATTTTGGGGAGAAGCAGCACATACAGCGGTAAACATTCTCAACAAAGAACATGTTTGTGTAAATAGTGAAAAAACTCCATATGAACTCTGGTATGGTAATTCTCCCTCTGTGAAGCATTTTAGAGTTTTTGGAAGTAAATGCTTTATCAAAAATAATGATGAAAAACTTGGCAAGTTTGAACCTAGAGCAGATGAAGGAATACTTCTTGGTTACTCCTCCACAAGTAGAGCTTATAAATGTTACAATAAAAGACTGCGGAAAATTGTTGAATGTATTGATGTTGTTATTGATGAGTCTCCTGCAGCCCCAAAAGAAGAAAAATAGATAACAAATGAAGACGATGGCGACTTATGCCCTTCCACATCAAATAGCAATGATATAAACAGTGAACCAAATGAAGAACCTGAAGATGATTTATCTAAAAAAGCTCCATCCAGATATGTTCAAAAGAATAATCCAGAATCTCAAATTTTGGGAGATAAGGGAGCAGGAGTACAAACCAGAAGGACTCTTGTGGGATCTTCTAGCTATTTGGCATTTCTATCCACTATTGAACCACACAATGTCAATCAAGCTAGCAAAGATGAATGTTGTGTTCAAGCCATGAATGAAGAGATTGATCAAATTGAGAAGAATCACACTTGGGAATTAGTACCAAGACCTCATAACAAAAATGTCATTGGAACTAAATGGATATTAAAAAAAAAAATTAAATGAGAATGGGGATGTTATAAGAAACAAAGCTAGACTTGTTTGCAAGGGGTATGCTCAACAAGAAGGTATAGACTTTGAAGAAAAATTTTCTTCCGTAGCTAGACTTGAAGCCATAAGAATGTTTCTTGCTTTTTCAAGTTTTCAACAAATCAAAGTTTATCAAATGGATGTTAAATCTACATTTCTCAATGGTGATATAGAAGAAGAAGTTTATATAGAACAACCAGAACGATTCATTTTGGGAAATGATGAAAATCTTGTTTGTAGACTTAAAAAGGCTCTATATGGTCTCAAACAAGCTCCAAGGGCATGGTATTATCGTCTTGACAAATATCTTCATCAACAAGGATTTTCAAAGGGGTCTGCTGATAGTAACTTATACACAAAAATTAAAAATGATAAACTATTGATTGTGGTTGTATATGTTGATGATATCATTTTTGGAAGTAATGAAGAATCTATGAGTCAGAAATTTGCTTCTGTCATGCAGCAAGAATTTGAAATGTCTTTACTTGGGGAACTAACATTCTTTCTTGGCTTGCAAGTGCATCAAACTATAGATGGTATATTCTTGTCACAAGAAAAATACCTTAAGCAAATTCTGAAGAAGTATGGCATGGAAGAGTGCAAACCTGTAAGTACACCAATGATAACCGGATGTAATCTCAGTTCTCATGATGATTCCCCCACGGTAAATCAACCAGAATACAGATCTATGATAGGAAGTCTTATGTATCTCACTGGGACTAGACCAGACATTATGCATGCAGTTGGGATTGTTGGACGATTCCAAGCTAATCCAAAAGAGACTCACCTTCAGGCTGTCAAAAGAATATTCAAATATCTACAAGGAACTCAAGACTTTGGACTATGGTATCCAAAGAATGCTGATCTTACTCTTCATGCTTACACTGATGCAGATTGGGCTGGAAATGTTGATGATCAGAAAAGCACTAGTGGTGGTGCATTCTATATGGGGCCTCGGCTAGTATCTTGGTTCAGCAAGAAGCAAAACTCTATTTCCTTATCTACAACAGAAGTAGAATATGTGGCTGCCACATCATGTTGCACTCAACTTCTTTGGATGATGCAAACCTTACAAGATTTTCAAATCAAATGTTCACCTCCTATCTCCATTATGTGTGATAATACAAGCACCATCAGTATCTCAAAGAATCCTGTTATGCATTCTAAGACCAAGCACATTCCCATCAAGTATCACTTCTTACGTGAACAGGTGCTTGAACAAAAGGTGAAGTTGGAGTATGTTCCCTCCAAAGAACAAGTTGTTGATATATTTACCAAACCTCTGCCCAGGGAAGCGTTCGAATATCTCAGACAGAAGCTGGGAGTAGTCTCTGCCTTGCAGAAAATCATAACTGCTTAAATACATAAGATTAAATTGGATACGCGGGTTTCCTGAAAGACAATCGCGTATATACGTGGGTTTACAGACAGAAAACCACGTATGGTTAGTTGCTGACAAATTTTGTTTTGGATCAGCATTTTTTAGCACAGCTGCAATACTGTTTGGTATCTCTGATGCTGTATGGTATCTCTGATGATGTTTCAGCTTTTATATTTATGTTTCATTCTCTGATATTGGGTAAAGATGCTTGATGATTGGTTGTTGAAAGTGTTCAGGGGGAGCAATGTATGATGATTCCCATGGTTGGTTTTGGTAATTCTGGTTATGTTTATTTCTGACAGTGCATCTGATGTGATAAAAGAAGATAGGTACAGGTGGCATAGTTTCAAGAGGAGCATTAGCCTTGCTGAGTGTAATACATTGTTGGCATTATGATGATTCTGAAATGTGATCTCTTTCTTGAGGTATTTTTGGTAGTGGTCATAAAAAGTCATATTTGTAACTTGATGAAAAGGTCATGATGAGACCTATGATGTAAAATTGTAATATTCAGACATGTAAGGACTTGTTCAAATTTGTAAACCCACTTGGTTGGGTAGTTGAGTCAAAATGTGTAAACCCAATTGGTTGGGTACTTGAGTCTCATATGTAAATCCACTTGGTTGGATCTTTGATGAAAGTATGAGTCCTTGGTGATAGGAAGGTCATAGAGTCATGTACTTCATTGAAAAATATGTTTGATCATTCAGCATGAATTCAGGGGGAGCATGGTAACTTCAGTGCACATCAAGTCTACAACGCTCTTCTATCTACATGAGGAGAAAACAACCTTGTGTTGGTTTTGATCCGCCCTTTGCCCTTGCTGTCAAAGGGGGAGAGTGACATGGTGTTTGAATAGGGGGAGAATATCATTATGCTTAATGTATCTATCTGTTGTGGTCAAACACCATCGTGGTTTTCATCAAGTCCAAAGGGGGAGATTGTTGGCAATATGATGCAGAGTGTTGTCCTTGATGGAAACCCACTTGATGAAGATGATGGCAACCTACTTGATGAAGTTGTCCTTAATGCTTGATGAGTTTATTAATGATGTAAATCTGATGTTCTACAAGTAGCTTAGAAGTACCAGAGAAAGAAATATCAGTAAGGGCCAGAACAATGATGAAAAGTGTGTGTCACAAAGCATACGCGAGTTTTTTTAGGAGAAGTAGCGTATGCACGCGGAAAAGTACGTGCCAAGTCACGTATGCCCTTTTGCGCTCCAAATTTAGAATACCAAGGGGTGTTACCATGGTATTGACCCATTGTATTGAGCGCTTGATTATCAATTTGGTCCCGTCCAGGAATACCATCGGAAGTGGTGTGGTTTTGACTCATGGTATTGATAAATGCTAAACCTATATAAGGAGAAGAAGATCATTATGCAAAGGCATGCATGTGTCTGGGCTTTAAATGAATACTTCACTCTGAAGTTTATCTGAATGGTTGAACTCTTTTCTTAATCGATAGATCTGAATCTATGATGCACCTATGAATATGATGAAGGTTCAAAATCTCTAGATCTGGAAATGATGAATCTATAGGATGATATGAAAAGAGGTATTGAAGACCTGGTGCAAATCTGTTGAAGAAATTGAAGAAATATAGGTAAGTTCATAGATCTGGTATGTTCTGCAAAGTTTATATTTTATAGATCTATACACAGGTTCATTTCATAAAAAGTGTGTGTATATGCGGATCTGTTTAAACAAAGGCGCATATGGGCAGTTAGGATTGTTCTAAAAAATGCACAGATGTATACGCAGGTTCGCTTCGTGAAAAGCGAGTGTATACACAGATCTGTTTAAACAAAGGCGCGTATGGTATCTGAAATTATAGTTGCTCAAGGTTGAATGTGATTCTGCATATCTATTCTGAAGTTTGGGTTATCTCTGATATTCTGGTTACAGTGGTTTCACTGTTCTATTGGAAGCAATGGGAAAAGTATGATTGTTGATAAGTGAAGGGTTGTATTGAAGCTGTTTGATCGACTTTGAAAATTAATGAAACGTGGTCTGCAGTGGTGTTGAGGGTCGGCTCGCCAGCTCCTTCCAGAGAGGTCAAACGAGAGCAGTGGGGTCGTAGATTCCCTTCCAGAGAGGTCAGAAATGAGAGCATGGGGTCGTAGCTCCTCTCCACAGGAGGCTGCAAATGAGGTCAGGTGCGTAGCTCTTCCAGAGAGGTCAAATGAGAGAAGGTTGTAGCCTTCTGCAGGTGGGTGCCTGCGTGTTGGTATGAGTCTGCACCAATACATGGTTGTAAGAATTTTTCTTTATAATAAATATTGAAGACTGAGTCGACGGAAACAGTGGTTTTCTCCTGAATTGGGTTTCCACCTAAAATCCTGGTGTTCATGTGTGTTGCTTATGTGTGATGATTATTATGTTCTTTCTGCACTTGTTTACTATTTTCTAAAACATCTGATGAATTACTAATGCAATGATCTAAGTTAAGAATTAAATGCATAATTAGATCTCTGGACATACGTGAGTTCTGTAAAGGATATCCACGTATATACGCGAGTTGGCTTCAAGAAAGTAGAGTATGGGTTTTTAGAAAGGGAAAAGTAAAAAATTTTATTGTTTGCACTAAATACTGATTCACCCCCCCCCCCCCTCTCAGTATTTTTCCCAACACAAGTCAACTAGAGCACCTCCCATTGTTCTTCTAAGTCAATAGAGGATTTAATATCTCACTGGGAAGCTTGCTTCCCCCTTGAACTCCTTGAACAAGAGCAAACCTTTATGTTGTTCCATAACATTTTTTGAGAGTCCA